>BLBF01000021.1:28819284-28892278 GCA_015471245.1 Laticauda colubrina | reverse complement strand
CTCTTCTCTTCTCTTCTCTTCTCTTCTCTTCTCTTCTCTTCTCTTCTCTTCTCTTCTCTTCTCTTCTCTTCTCTTCTCTCTCAAAAATTAAAGAATGCTGAAAGGATCCTGCTGTTAACAACGCATCATGCATATCGCACTGAGCAAAATGAAACCACATCTCCATTTCGGAGTGAGACTCCAAATGTCAGATACAAAGTGAGCGGATTGGAAAGGAAGGTTGGAAGGTTTCTTCAGACTCAGACTTTTCATTCCCAAAGAGAAATATAGGAGTAAAGCTTCAAGAAGGTTAAACCCATGTCCCACTGCACTTATGGATGCAAAGAGGATGTAAAACGTAAAAAAAAGCTTGCCATCCGTTGGAAAACGCGATGCATCCGTTGTGTACTCATTGCATACGTGTTTCATACGCTCTATCTGTCGAGCATCCGTCCACTGCGATTTCATCCGCACAAGAAGTTTTGAGCTGCACAAAACTTTGTGAATGGATGAACTTTCCGCCGTGTACAATGTAAATCCGCGACATACGAGCAACAAACGTTCTATGTCCATTTATCATCCGTTAAATGTCCGCTGTATCCTCTCTGCATCCTCTGGGCATCCTCACAACTCACATCCGCTGCAGCTGAAAACAGAAAGAGGGAGGAAAGAAAAGGTACACGGAATGTCTATACAGCGTTAGTAGCACGGAAATAGAAAGGATGCGTTTGCATCCGATATACATCCGCGCAGCATCCCCTTTCTTTCCTTTAGGCGTACGTGATACATCCGCTTCATCCGCTATGCGTCCGCTTCGAAATTCTCCCCCGGAACCCCTTCGGAGGTGTCATCCCTTTCCATCCGCTAGGCTTCCTATGAACATCCGTTTAACATCCCCGCTACATACTACTCACGTCTGTTCTTTTCCGTTCTGTTTATGCAAATTTTTGCCACTTTTTGGAGCAGATGACAACGGATGGAGCCACCCCCGAAATTTTGCTCGTCCACTGTGTCCTTTATGCATACGTTTTGCGTCCGTCAGCCAGTGGGACTGGGCCTTAACCGCTCACTTTTCAGTTGACACTTCGGAATATAATCCTTCCCAATATGTTTATTGTTATATTTGGGGATGGGGGACGGAGAGTGAAAGACAGAATGTTATAGCCATGCTTGGGTTCAACCTGTGAGATTGGGGCACCATGCCTGCCTGCCTGCTCTGGAGCTGCACATTGCTGACCCCAGGGGAGGAATCTGACTAGTGTAACTGCCGGTTCGGTGATTTTACGTTTTGTGCTGCGCATGTGTGTATATAATCAGCTGGCTGCCTGGACAGCTGAGCAGTGATGCCCGCAAGTGTGCAGTGGTTGAAAGGGCACTTTTTTCCTGCTTTTTCAACTGCAGCTGTGTCGCGCAAAGCAGCTGCGGTTGAAAATGCAGGAAATAAAGGTCAGGTAAGAGCCTGAGCGGGCGGGCGGGCGGGTGGGCCAAAAGAGCAGCAGACATAGAACTGGTTCTATGTATGCTCTCTGTTTGCTGCTCTTCAGAGCAACCGGTTCTACAGAAGTGGACAGACCGGTGGAATCCCACCCCTGGCTGACCCCCGCCCTATACCTAGGAATAAAAGTCCTCTTATCTTGCAGATAGATAGTGATAATGGATCATTTAGAAGTAACTGTAATCTTGAACTACTATCTGAGCTTGGTCTGACTCCTTTTAATGGAGAGGAACTGTTAAATAAAAATCATTGTAAATACAGTTATTGAATATATTGAGCCATCTTCAATGTCTTGGTTGGAAAAGAAGTAGGTGAAACTTTAGCTACTAAGTATCACTTCTTTTATCAGCAGTGACCTCAACCAAATATTTTCTCAGCCTGATCAATACAACACATAATACGTTTATTGGGGGCCATTCTTGTTTACAGAATTGCTTCATTTCATTGATATTTTGGTGCTGTTTTTCACAAATTCTTACTTCAAAACTCGATCATTTTTAATAGATTAAGCTCAAGGCTTAGGGTAGGCCATTTCAAAATATAAAATTTCTTCTATTTAAGCTATCCTGTTATCGATTTAATAGTATTTTTAGGATCATTGTATTGAAACAATTGATTTAAGCATCAAACAAGATGGATTCTTTGATAGACTGCTGCAGAATTTCCTGCAATCCTAAATCCATTATTTTGTCAATGATTTTAAATATCTCAGGTTTGGGGACTGCACACTTCCATTGCCATGCTTCACAGATGAGATTAGATTCTTTTGCTTCAGTGCAGTGTTTTATTTTCTGCAATTTTAACATTTCTTATCAGTAACAGAAAGTTACACTTTCATCTTGTCTGTTTTTAGCAGATCCTTTGTTATTGTTGTATTTGGGTTCTTTTCAACCTCTTATAGTATTGTATAACTTATTGTTGAGGTGACACTTGGACAATCATTCCTGGGGAGAGTAATAATAATGCTGCATTTTCTCCACTTGTATATTGTCTTCTTGACCATGGATTGATGATGGCCAAAATCTTTGTGAACAGTTATATTTCTTTCCAGTTTCATGAACTTCCACTCTTCTTCTTAAAGCTATAAAAATCTATCTTTAATCTGGATATAGCTCACTTCTAAGAACTGTATTAGAACCCAATAGAGATAAACTTTCTGTCTATGTTTTATTGGGGGGAGGACTCCTAAAACTCAGATGTATATGTTTCCTGAGAGATTGGGACATCCGTCTCAACTAAAGGAGCTGATTAATGTCTTCACATAACATTTTCTAACAAAGTAGTGAGTGTTGGCTCAATATGTTCAATGAAGACATGACATATTACACTGTTTTATGTTTTAACCAGAAATTATTTTTCTTTAGTAAAACTAAGATGAAGTCCAAACTGCATTCTAAGTCACAGGACTGTAGGATTGTAGATAGTTCTTGAGGATGCACACATTTTCTTAAATTTACCAATTTAAAAGGAATTTGTCAAATAGCATTTATTAAATGTGTAACTTGCCTTTCCACCAACTGATGGCCATAAATAAAATGTAATGAAAATCAATCAATTAGTCCTCAACTTGCAACCGTTCATTCAGCAACCTTTCAATTATAGCAATATTGAATGAGTGCCCAAAATTATGGCAGGTTGCAGTGGCTCTGCAATGATTACAATTTGGGCACTTGGCAGCCTGCTTACACTTATAACCACAGAGGTGTTTGAACTCCCACCCACTATGGTCCTTTGACCTCTTGCATTCCCTGGCCCCTGGTGCCTAGCTGACATTCACCATGTTTTTACTCCTGTTGCTGATCAAGCACAGTCTGGCCCTTCACAAAGAAGCTACTGGCAGCGTGAGGCTTTCTTCCCAAAGTCGCATATGGTGGTTTCCTCACAAGACCCAGGGAGATGGACTCAAGGGGCCAGTAGTTACTTCACAAAGGGCCTGGGTAGGTTATCAGCAGCAGAAGCAAAAAGACAGCAAAGGTCAGCTGAAGTGACAGAGCACAGTGTGGCAGGAGTCTTGGAGTTTAGGATGATAACTGCAGCTGGAGTAATTGAGCTTTCCTGGGAGCTGCTGGTTTGCACAATACTATTGAGGCACCACACTGCTTGGGCAGCTGAAGCTCTGTGTTATAGCTCAGAGGCTTCTTACAGGCCCAGAACTACAGCATGCCAAGAAGCCCTTGAGCTGCAGTATGGCAAGTAGCCCCATAGTTTTGTGATTCTAGGGCTACTTGCCACAGCACCCAGGGCAGGGCAGGATACAGGGCAGTCAAACGAAGGTATAAAAGACATAGCTTGAACTAACGTCTGATATATTAGTAATTTGGTACATAATTAAGTATAATACACATAATTTGGGCCAGTCTTGCCCTATATAAGTGGAAGAATAATAGTGACTGCCCATTAAAGTCACCAAGAGTGGTTATAGTGTCAAAATCCAAGAGGGCAAACACAAGATGAATCTGCAGCAAAGCAGTGGTATCAATCAAACAAGTCTACAAGAGAATAGATGGAGAACAAATTTAATATTTTAGGCAGACCCAAGTAGATATCTAGACTTAGTCCCATAAAGTTTTTATGACAGAACCTAAAACTAGCAGGTCTTGCTAGAAAATACATTACCTTGGTAGGATGTTATCAAACAGGTCCACCAACCCCCAGGCTGCAGCCCACTACCAGGCTGTAGCCTATTTGGAATCAGGCTGCACAAGTGGATGGCCAGTGCATGTGCAAGCATCTCAATTTGCATGAACAGTGGGTGGCACACACATGCACAGCTTGACTTGCACAAGCAATGGGCTGGTGCATACGTGTGTGTGCCAGCCTACCACTTGCATGGGCCAGTTCCCCTCCCCGCTCACCATGCCATCAAGCCATGAAGGCTGGTCAAAAATTCATATGTGGAGTAGTGAAAGACTGATCACTAGCTACAGGTAACATTCGGTTTTAGTTATTAAAGATTAATGTATGTAACCAGTTACTCAATCTAAGAGGGTGATTACCTGTGCGTGCGTGCACGTTGTGTGTCACGTGGTGTTCCTATTTGTCTTCATATTGTGCTACAGTTTGTGGACTGATAACATCCATTGTACTTCCATTATACTCACAATATGAATTTCAAAACAAAGGATATTTTGATGTTAGGAAGATGTATTTAAACAACCTGTTCTCTAGGCCCGAGTTGAACGGATGGAACAGTTCCACAAGGAGAAAGAGGAAGTAGACAAAGGATCCCGGGATTGCAAACGCAAGTTATCTGAGTGCCAGAAGAAGATAAAAGAACTTGAGTTGGCCAATGTAGAGAGCAGCAAAAATGAACTGCAGAGGTTACAGGCTGAGGCACAGCAACTCAAGAAAGAAGAAAAGAGCTGGGACAATAAGATGGAAGAACTCAGGAAGAAGGAAAAGAATATGCCCTGGAATGTTGACACTCTTAGCAAAGATGGCTTCAGTAAGGTGGGTCTTCTTGCTTAGGTTCTTTTTCTCCCTTGCTTCTGAACCTTAAAATGGAATGGAGAGGACTTGTAAATAGAGCTATATGTATCATACAGCCATACTACTGTCTGTGTTTGATAATAGTGAGATAAGGACTGTCCAATGTCCACATTCACTAAAACCTGAGATATATCTAATGGGTAATTTCAAAAGTAAGTGCACAATTAAAGCAACCGTGGTATTATTTTATGAAGAATGAATGTAGCCATTTTATAAAAAAAAAAGTTCTCCAACAAAAGATAAAGATCAAATGAAAGGACTTTGAAAAAAGTTTGCTGAAATTCTTTGGGATTAGTGGGCAGAAGTTCATTTTTTTCTGGTTACAAATTCATTTGTTTTCAACAAACACAGTGCATTGTAATTTGATGGAAACAAAAATGAGCCGTAGGATGAATAGTGAAGAAGCCTTGAGGTTTTCCAAAGGAAAGTTGGCTCTAAAACTAACAAATCAATAACATGGATTATGGCTGGGAATATTCATATTACTTGGCAACAGTTTGATTAGCAATAGGGTATAAGGTTAGTCATTTGGTAAATACTTTATAGGATTGATTTAACTTCCTTGAGAAAACTGATTTAATTGTTCCTAAAACTTCTGAACTGTTTCAGCTCTTCATTCTTTTGCTATTGCATTACTATTTGCCTTAGGTTGTTTTGGAAATAATATTATTGAGACACTGTGAGGTTTTGACAACAGTGAGAGAACATTAGTGTGCAGGAATGGGAAATGTCATTTATTGCTGACTTTCAGGGCTGATATTTAAGCTCAAGGGAAGGGATATTGAAGTTGAACGATACCTAAAGGATACATGCTTCCCAGTTACACAGTTGTGTCATTAATATGACTTATTTTGTTATTGTAGAGTGTCTTTAATGTCAAAACTGAACAAGATGAGGAATCTGAAGAACAAAAAGAGAAGAAGCACAAAACGTTTGTGGAAAAATATGAGAAACAAATCAAGCACTTCGGTAAATCCAAAATTAGCTTTTCAAAAAATATATTTGGATTATGATCTATACTATAGGAATGTCTATATATATATATATATCAGCAAAGAAATTTGTCGGGGGAAAATGCAATAATTATTTTTTTCCTGGATTATCTAAGAGCATTTGGAACTTATGTAATTAATTGTACTTGGAGAAGGAGAAAAAGCAATACACATTTTTATGGAAAAACACATTTTGCAGAAAGGGTTTTGCAAATTAGGCAACCTTAAATATATTCAGATTGTATTGAACAATTAAAGGGAGTAAACTGAATCAGAAATTCCAGTCAGGGAAATGACATCTACCATTAAAAACAAAATACAATCAAAACATGTTAATAACCACTGTAAGATTTGGTTGTACATGACTTAGGTTTATGAATTATGCCAAGATTAAAAGAGAATTATCTTATTCTTAGGAAAAATATTACTAAAGCTCATGACGCTGGAAAGGGCTCCAAAACCTATGCCAGAAACCTTTGCCACCATCAGTCCACAGTCAGGCATATAGTGTAAAAATGAGAAAATATAACATCACACTTACTTACTGGGACATACGAGGCACTTAAATCCACTCAGCAATACTGTGAGCAGCTTACATTCCTTTCTACAGTGTAATACAATGAAATAATACTATAAAATAACAAAAATGCTCTTTAAATGGTGTTATTGTTTCTTTGATTTTTCTATTTATATGGTATTTGTTTCTGCTTATTTAGTTACTGGTAAATAGATAAGTAAATAAGAATGTGCTTAGGGCTATTTGACTTCTGCTTGCTATAGCAAACAGCCCTAAGTGCACTCTTCCCCATCTAGCTTAGAGAACACCAAGAACCGTATAAACTACACATATTCTCCACTGTTGCATGTCAGATTTTTCCCAGCTCTGGCTGGGAAAATAGTTCTCTTTATAAGATGTGGAAAGAATTTGATTTGACATTGCTATTTTTGTGTTCCAAAGGAATGTTGCGGCATTGGGATGATAGTCAGAAATACCTATCTGATAATCCACATCTTGTTTGTGAAGAGACAGCCAATTATTTAGTCATCTGGTGCATTGATCTGGAAGTAGAAGAGGTGAGCATGAAGTCTACAGAACTTGTCCAGGAATTTTGGATGATAATGATAGGCTTTGTCTATCAAACTTGACAAACAGATCTGGGTCACTGAAGTGTATGAAAGGCAATATGTTCTTCCAATGTGAGATGATTCTTTCTGGGCACCAAATAATTTTTATGTAGTGGCTACAAAATTCTTCAAAATTACTTTGTTATACAAATCAATAGCTTTTATGACTTACT
Organism: Laticauda colubrina; assembly: GCA_015471245.1. Classification (NCBI taxonomy): domain Eukaryota; kingdom Metazoa; phylum Chordata; class Lepidosauria; order Squamata; family Elapidae; genus Laticauda; species Laticauda colubrina. The sequence continues at coordinate 28,885,025 of BLBF01000021.1, read as the reverse complement.
GTTTCAAAATACATTAAGGAAGAAATACTGAAAATCTTGGTTACTGCAAGGCAAGCTTTTAACAACCTTGCCCTAATCTGTTCCTTAATTTGTGTCCAAATAGCACACTTAATATTATTTGGATACCAATAATTGCCAGCATTCCATTTTCTGGAATCTGCAACTGTTGTTTACAGTTGCCTAATAAATGGTTAGTGTACTGTACATTAAACATCTGTTTCTGCTTCAAAAGATTAGTTTCCCCTGGCAGTAGAATTATTTCAATTTTCAGTTTGTGTCTGGTAGTATGGTAGTTGAACCTTGCTGAGTCATTTGTTGTTACCTGGCAACCAGATTTCATGCCAAAAGAAAATGTTTGTTTCAGATATGTTCTCATTGATTTGTTGAAGTTACAAACTGACATATGAAAATAGTCAAGTGCTAAAAATTAGAAGGAAATATAACCAAGGAGACAATATACCAGGAGTTTAATAATCAAAACGTTTGGGTTGCCTGGAGTCTAAAAGGAGAGAGATTTGAAACTATTTTGTTGTAGTTATAATGTTTTATTCTAAATGGAGTGAAATACAGTGCTATCTTCCATGTGGATGACACAATTCCCTTTTCATTCCTACACATGGAGTCAAAATTTACTCTGGAAGGTTGGACCTTTTGGAACAGATTTTAAGTGCTGATAATGCAGGAGGCTGCAGTTGCATTGTAAGAATGGATTTTACCTGATTTCTTAGAGCAATGAATAAGAAGAGAAAACATTAAAAATTCAAAACCATGAACATTTCAGGGGAAATTTATTTAAAAACTGAATAGAGTTAAAACGTGTTCAACATCAGCATTAGTGTGAAGATAAGGCCAGTACTGATTGCTTTGAAATGTTTTTCTGTGGTCATATTCCTAACAATTTTAGTCATAACATATAATGTAAATATCCTTATATGCTAGGCTGATAAAAATCTGATTTTTAAGTATATACAGGTGAAACTTGAAAAATTAGAATCTCGTGCAAAAGTTTCAGTAATTCAACTTAAAAGGTAAATCTAATATATGAGATTGATTCATTAAATGCAAAACAAGATAGTTCAAGCCGTGATTGTCATAATTGAGATGATTACGGCTTACAGCTCATGAAAACCCCAAATCCACAATCTCAGAAAATTAGAATATTGTGAAAAGGCTATATTCTAGGCTCAAAGTGTCCCACTCTAATCAGCTAATTCAGCCATAACACCTGCAAAGGGTTCCTGGGCCTTTAAATGGTCTCTCAGTCTGGTTCAGTAAGAATCACAATCATGGGAAAGACTGCTGACCTGACAGTTGTGCAGAAAACCATCATTGACACCCTCCATAAGGAGGGAAAGCCTCAAAGATAATTGCAAAAGAAGTTGGATGTTCCCAAAGTGCTGTATCAAAGCAGCACATTAATAGAAAGTTATGTGGAAGGGAAAAGTGTGGAAGTAAAAGGTGCACAAGCAGCAGAGATGACTGCAGCCTGGAGAGGATTGTCAGGGAAAGGCCATCCAAAAGTGTTGGGACTTTCACAAGGGGTGGACTGAGGCTGGAGTTGGTGCATTAAGAGCCACCACACACAGATGGATCCTGGACATGGGCTTCAAATGTCGTATTCCTCTTGTCAAGCCGCTCCTGAACAACAAACGTCAGAAGCGTCTTACCTGGGCTAAAGAAAAACAGAACTGGTCTGTTGCTCAGTGGTCCAAAGTCCTCTTTTATGATGAGAGCAACTTTTGCATCTTATTTGGAAACCAAGGACCCAGAGTCTGGAGGAAGAATGGAGAGGCACACACTGCACGATGCTTGAAGTCCAGTGTGAAGTTTCTACAGTCTGTGTTGATTTGGGGAGCCATGTCATCTGCTGGTGTTGGTCCACTGTGCTTCATTAAGGCCAGGGTCAATGCAGCCGTTCTGCAGGAGATTTTGGAGGACTTCATGCTTCCTTCCGCAGATGAGCTTTATGGGGATGCTGACTTCATTTTCCAGCAGGACTTGGCACCTGTCCACACTGCCAAAAGCACCAAAACCTGGTTCAATGATGTGGGATTACTATGCTTGATTGGCCAGCAAACTCGCCTGACCTGAACCCCATAGAGAATCTATGGCGCATTGCCAAGAGAAAGATGAGAGACATGAGACCGAACAATGCAGAAGAGCTGAAGTCCACTATTGAAGCATCCTAGTCTTCCATAACTCCTCAGCAGTGCCATAGGCTGATAGCTTCCATGCCACGCTGCATTGAGGCAGTAATTGCTGCAAAAGGGGCCCAAACCAAGTACTGAGTATATACGCATGCTTATACTTTTCAGAGGTCCAATATTGTTCCATGTACAATCCTTGTTTTATTGATTGCATGTAATATTCCAATTTTCTGAGATTGTGGATTTGGGGTTTTCATGAGCTATAAGCCATAATCATCACAATTATGACAAATCACGGCTTGAACTGTCTTGCTTTGCATGTAATGAGTCTATTTCATATATTAGTTTCTCCTTTTAAGTTGCATTACTGAAATAAATCAACTTTTGCATGATATTCTAATTTTTCGAGTTTCACCTGTAGATACTTTTAAATACTAGGTTTGTAATCTGGGAGTTTTCCTGGAGGTAGGATTATTAATCAGATGTTTACCAGATCCTTTGCCCAACTTCAACTGGTGTGCCAGTAGTTTTATATATAAATAAAATAAGATGAGAAACAAAAATCTTTCCTTTTTCTGAAGTCAATTCTGTGATTGGATGTCCTTCTAAAAATCATAGAATGCCACCTACAACTATTTTTGTTGCACTTGTATATCTTATAAGCTGCTTAGAACAACTCATTTGGGAAAAATATATAAATATACATTTGTTCTGAACCATTAAAACTGAAATACATCTTTGTTATTTTTCTCAGAAACATGCCCTGATGCAACAGGTAGCCCATCAGACCATTGTGATGCAGTTCATTCTAGAGCTGGCTAAGAGCCTGAAGGTTGACCCTAGAGCTTGTTTCAGACAATTTTTTGCTAAAATCAAGGTGAGTTTTATGCAGGTGAGAGAAAGCATACTGTCATAAATGCAAAGGGAATAAAGAAAAACTCAGCATCTTTTCTTTCATAGCAAAACCTTGCTCACAGGAAGTGTTTTGATTTTGGAAGTCCAAAAGTCTAACTGTTTGATCTGTGCAATTTTGCTGAATAAATCACCTGTTCCTTTCAGACAGCTGACCAACAGTATATGGAAGGTTTTAATGATGAACTGGAATCCTTCAAGGTTCGAGTGCAGGAGCGGGCTAAGGCTCGCATTGAAAGAGCTATGAAAGAATATGAAGAAGAAGAGCGGCAGAAACGGCTGGGGCCAGGGGGGCTTGATCCAGTAGATGTGTACGAATCTCTCCCACAAGTGAGTAATGAAAGGAGGCTGGTGCCTCTTTTCAGAATTACATGATCCTTATGTTTCACCATGTGTTCATATCTGCATATTTGAGTAGCTAACAAATACAAAACATTTAGAACAAATTGCTTTATCTTTTGCTTTCTGCCTTAGTTGCTGTGATGTGAAAAATTTTTTTTGTGTGTGTTGCAGTTGCAAAACTGGTTTTCGTTTACTCATGTGTCTGGTGCAAAGTTAGCTCCATATAATTGTTACAATTGGGTATTTTTTTTGTGACATACTGTTCCTCATTTTGAAATGAAACTAAAATAGTGATTACAAGTGCACAACATACAATAAAAGCAAAAGTAGTACAGAAATAGATATAAAACAATATGAAGATAAATAACCTGAGAGAATGTAAATATATTTGCCTGATACATGAAACTAAATAAAAAGGCCCTCCCAGCTCAATGGGAGGAACATTCCACTGAATAGGTCCATTCTCTAGTAGCCCTTACTGCACTCCACTATGAGAGGGTACCTGAAACAGGATTTCTAGGGACGAATTTCGAGTATTAGCAAAAGCACAAAAGAAAAAAAATATTCTTTGGATACTATTGTCTCATCAAGAGAGGAAATGAGTATATCATATTGACTTAGGATTGGGAATGTTTTTCCTTCAAAAGCAATACAAGCCACATGTGCAAAAAAATCCACATCATTTAAAATATTTAACCAAAACCCATAAAAATAATCCAATCCTACATATTGCCTGCAATGCCCAAAGGCTAATTTATCCCCAAAATATTCAGATAGGCAAAAATATTCAACAGAACATATGTGATTTGAATTGTTAACTTAATTTTAACAGACTTGAGAATCCTTGTTGAAGAATATCATAATTGTTGCCACTCACCTGTAAGAAGACACCCACAGAAAATTGTAGGCTGGCTAATATTGCAGGTTCTTAATTTAAAATACCATTTCTGTGTTTAAAGATTTATGTGGCTTCCCAACTCATAAAACTGCAACTCTGGGCAGCATACAACCATACAACCAAAACATTTTCCCAAAAAAACCTGAGCAAGAACAAAAGGTACATTTGGGCAACCAATATCTACCACCTATTACTAATCTTGGCCCCAATGCTTAAGGGAAGATCCAGAGGTTTAAAAAGCTTTTGAAGGTTATTTCACATTTTAACAACAAACATGACAATAATTTCATATTGGTACTATTTGCTTATCTAGTTTGATATTAATACATATTATCAATCTTTAACATTCAATATTCCCATATATTATTTTATGTCAATCTCTATATTCTTAACATCATTTCTTTTGTTACAACTATTATATTGTCATATTTGCAATGTTTAACAAATTTATAATATAATTCAGCTAAGAATTCATAGATTCATGTTAACTTATACCCATTATTTATCTTTTTAGTTTTAAATTATGCCATCTTTATGTTTTTTAAAACAAAGTCCCTTTCTAATTTCATTACAATATACACGTCATAATTTCCATTCTATTTTCATTTAACAAATTGTACAATTCTAACAATATAATCACTTTTATCTGTTATCGTATACTATACTTCTGTCTGTTGGATTCCACATGTCATTTCTTTCCCTACCATACAATATTGACTTTATGCATATTACATTTATCAGTTATATAACTTAGATAATGATCCTATAATAAGATCTTAAGGGCCTGTCACATAGGCCGACAGATGCAAAATGTATGTAAAAAGGACACAGCGGACGAGAAAATTTTCCATCCGTTATCCGCTCTCAAAAGTGTCCCAAATTTGCATAAACAGAGTGGACAAAAACAGAAAGGAACGGACGAGGAGAGGACATAGCGAGGATGTAAAGCGGATGCTCCATGGAAGCCTAGCGGATGGCACATCCGCAGGGCTTCCGGGGGAGCACAGCGAAGCAGACGCGCAGTGGAAGGAATGGATGCAGAGCGGATGCCGAGCAGATACAGCGGATGCAAAACGGACGCCTAGCGGATGCCTAGCGGATGCAAAATGGATGCAAAGCGTTCGCAAAGTGTTCACTGCGCATGTGGGGAGGATGCATTGCGTCAGCCCCGCGGATATAAAAGGATGCAGCTCGCAAGCAGGTCACCATTCAGAGGAAAGACCTGCTGCCAGACACATCTCCAGCCAACAACCATGGGGAAGAAGAGGACGCCTGTGCCATCTTCTGCCAGCCCTTGCAAGAAGGACAGGGCCACCATCCCACCTCCTGGCACTGACTCTGCTTCTGCTGGGGCTTCTGATGCTCAGGCTGACTCTGCTGGTGCTGGGGCTTCTGCTGGTGCTGCTTCTGGTGCTGGTGCTTCTGCTGGTGCTCACTCTGCTGGTGCTGCTCCTGGTGCTGGTGCTTCTGCTGGTGCTTACTTTGCTGGTTCTGCTCCTGGTGCTGCTGGTGCTCCTGGTGCTGCTGGTGCTTACTCTGCTGCTGCTGATCCTGGTGCTGCTGGTGCTGCTTTTGCTGCTGCTGTTGTTGTTGCTGCTGCTGGTGGTGGTGGTGTGGTGGAGCAGCCTCTAGAACCGCAAAGCCCTTCTGATGAGGGCCCAGAAGGCCCTGCCAGAGGGAGGAAGAGGCATACGCGAGAACGGGAGAGGAGGCAATACTCCATCGAAGAGGAACATGAGGATGGGGTGCTCGAATAGACAGGCTCTATCAAGACACCAAGAGGAAGCAGGCAGCTTGGAGAGAGAAGGCGGAGAGCCTGGGCTACACTTCGGAGGTGCTCCTCGGTTGGTGGAAGCACATGCACACCTGGTACAGGAAACTGCACCTGAAGAAGTCTGGTCAGGCCGCGGTCAAGCTCACTGACCAGGAGACCTATGTGATGGCCAAGTGCAGCTTCTTGGAGGGTGAGATCCACCACCGAGGAGCAGCCCCGCTGTCTACCCTCTCTCTCAGGCAGCCCACAGAGAGCCAGTCCTTTTCTGGCCAAGAGTCAGCTCCTGTGTCCAGGCAGGTATCTGTGGAGCGTCCCACGATGGAGACCCCCCCCCCGACAGCTGCACTCCCCGTGGCGGAGCGTATGGAGGACCCCCTGACACAGTGGGAGCAAGGAGAGGGCACTGATACCAGAGGCCAACCCACACCCACACCCAGCTCCACCTCCACAGAAAGCAGGCAGAGAGGCAGACCGGAGGGGCAGAGCCCCGCACTGTCCTGCTGGAGATCAGGGACACCATCAAAAGCAGCGTAGATCTCCTCTCTCAGCTGGTACACACCGACATACCTCCTCAAACCGAAAGCCCTTGCTCACCTACGTCAACCAGACCCTCATGGACGTGTCCGAATCACAGTACCAGGTGACAAAGGAGAGGATCACAGGTCTTCTGCACAACCCTCCAGGCCCAGCTGAACCTGCTCCCACCCAGTCCAGGTCTGCTCCTCCACCCCAGGTGATGTCACAGCCCTTCCAAAGCTTTCCACAGGCCCTCACCTACCAAGGCTATAGCTACCAGGAGTTCCAGCAGCACAGGCAGCCCTTCCCAGTCCAGGCACAGGTATATCGGATGCCACCGATGCCACCCACGCCACAGATGCCACCCACGCCTCACCTCGCTCAGCTGCAGATCAGACAGCCCCACTACACTCCTCCTTCCTCCACCCCACAGCCAAGCCCGGCCTCAGAACATCTGTCATCGGTCTTGGGACTGACACCCCATATCATGGAGAAGGAGCTCTCAACATCACAGGACTGAGTCAGCTCTTTGAGAGCTTCCTCCACACACCATCCCCTGTTGTCCTCTCGGGGCTAGGCACCCCAATGGCACCTCAGACCAGCACTCCAGCAGCAGCCACCTCCACAGCACCTGGACCTTTCACCTCTGAGACTATGGGCACGCCTCAGAGTGACTGAGAAGAGTGCCAGAGACTGCATTGCTACTTGTTGACTTTATCTTTGCTTGGGACACTTTACTTAGGTCATTTTGCTTTTACAGTTTGTTATTAATAAAGGTTATCTTTGCTTCACACACTTGGTTCAGTTCTTTTCGTCAATAAAGTCTTAGTGGAAACTTTTAGAAATGGTTTAAGCCTTTGCATGCTTGTGGGATGGGTAAGGATAGCTGTGGGATGGGCAGGGATACCTGTGGGATGGGTAATAGCTGTGGGATGGGTTAGGATACCTGTGGGATGGGTAATAGCTATGGGATGGGTTAGGATAGCAGTGGGATAGATAAACCTCCAGTGCAAGCATGGTGGGACTGTATGGTCCACCCTCCCAGGTGCCACACATATGGCCCTTTATTATCAATAACAATTTAATCATTCATCAACACATTTCAACATAAACACAACTCTTTATTAATGCCCTATTCATTGTAGGGCCACTCAACATACATGGCCCAATCTCATCCGTGTGATGAGACAGGCTGAAGGAAGCATCCATTAAGCATCTACCATCCTGTCTTGCCACTCCACTGCTCCAGCTGGGGAGTTGCACCAGTGTTTCAGGAGGTTGCGCTTCTTCTTCCCTTCACGTTCAGCTCTGTTGGGGCCTTGCACATCCACAGTATCTATTAGGTTTTGCCCTTGCCTCCATTCACCAGGCTCCATGTCCCCATTGCCTTGTTGGCGGTCCATGAGCCTGTTCTGCAAGACTGGGTAGCGGGTGCACATGAGATTGTGCAGGATGCAGCAGCAAGCTTTCACGATGCTCCTCACAGTCCCTGGATGATACTGCATGGTGGTGAGAAGTACCTGGAACCTGTTGGCCAGATCCTTTCTTCACGGGTGAGGCATCTGGAAGTGTAGGGCTTCATGAGGTAGGTTCTGAGGGAGAAGGCGTCATCCCCCACGATGAAGTAGGGCACATCTTGTGTGTCATTGGGCAGGGGGTCTGGATCTGGGAAGCCCATGACGAGGTTGCGTTCCAGCCCCTCCTTGAGGACACTGGCGTTGTATACCTGGGCATCTGAAGATGACCCGTTGCCTGAAGCATCGATGTCCATGAACTTGTAGTCAGCATCGACCATGGCGAAGAGGATGATGCTGAAGAAGCCCTTGTAGTTGGCTGGAGCTTTGCAGGCCACGTGCTTCCCATCTATGGCTCCAACGGTGTGGGGGAAGTTCCACTTTTGATACCACTGCTCTGCAACTTTCTTCCAGCCTTCTTCAATGGAGGGGCACTGGAGGAGCTCCTCCTTGTATTCTTCGATGATGGCCTGCACCACTTCTCTGACCGCTTTGCTGATGCTATTGTGTGGCACCCTCCAGGCATACTGCATGTTTCTGTCTGTGGTTCCAGAGGCCAGGTTGCGCAGAGTCAGTGCCACCTTGAGCCCAGGGTCCAGGCTGGGCCGGAAGTTGGTGTTTGCCTTGGTCAACCTGGGTGTCAGCTGCTGCACAACTTCGTCAAACATGGCTGGAGGCATCCTCATGAAGTTCTGGAATGCACGAGAGTCTTCGTTCCTCCGCTCCACCATCAGCTTGTTATACAGTGCGTACTTGGCTCTTCTCGCGATCCATCTTTGGACCCAGACACTTCTTGGACGCCTCCTTTTCTTCCCGTAGAACAGGTGAAAGAGCCTGTGGAGGGCTTCGCACTGTTGCAGAACAATGGTGGCTAACAAAAGGAGTGTGTGATGATCCATGATGGAGATGACTGGATGCTGTGGAAGAGCAAGAGCAAGATGAAGGCTGAAGAGGTCTGCACCGCAGGGCTGCTGGACTGAAAGTGAGATCCAGGTGATTTCTCCCCCTTTTTATAGGAAATATAGGTTTTCCGCTAGGTGTCCTTTTTCATCCTCTAGACATCCTGCAGACTTCCTAATTATCCAAGATATCCCCTATACGAATGTTTTTTCCGTTTTAATGCTTTGTATGGGAGCTGCATCCGCTTTCATCCTTTCTACATTCGTGCTACTAACGCTGCGTGTCCGTTCCGCATCCGTTTTGCTTCCTCCCTATGTCCGTTTTCTGCTGGAGCGGATGCGAGTTGCACGGATGTGCAGCGGATGCCTAGCGGATATAGTGGACGCGTAACGGATGACGACGGATGTCTAACGGATGTTCCCCGTATGCATAGCGGATGTATAATGGACGCGTTGGATACTTTATCCACTCAAAAAGTTTTGTGCAGCTCAAAACGTTTTGAGCGGATGAAATGTCAGTAGACGGATGCTGGACGGATAGAGAGGATGAAAAACGGACGCAGTGAGTACAGAACGGATGCATCGCGTTAACCAACGGATGGCAAGTGTTTCCGTTTTACATCCTCTTTCCATCCGTTGGTGCTGTGTGACATGGGCTTTAGTTTCATGTTTCTTGCAATTACCATATTAAATCTTTGTTTATTACAATTAATAACTTGATAGTATTACTATCATTACTCTTTGTTAGTAATCGTATAATAAAATATTAATTTCATGTTTATTAGAATTAACACTTCTGTATCATAAATTTTAGTACACCCATTCATGTGGAATCTTTATCTTTCCCCTCTTCAGCCATTGTCTCTAACTCTCAATAAAGCATTAATTAATCTCTTCTTAGCATGTCTTCCATTTTCTATCATTTTTTTACCCTTCCTCTTTATCATTTCTCTTTTATCTATTGTATTCAACTGTCTCTTTCCAGTTATCTAATTCTACCCTCTCAAAATGTCCTCTCTGAAGTTCCCTTCCCTGTTGCTTTTCTCCTAGGCTATTCCCCCTTGGTTTGTTACATCAGTCATTATTAGCATTTTAAATTTTATTTCCTTTTTATCCTTTCATTTTATTTGTTGTGCCTTCTGTTCCATTTTGCTGGCTTCTCTTCTAGTTAACTCCCTCTCCTCCTATGTCTCTTGTTTTCATTCTGTGATTTGTGTCTCCATTTGCTTCCATGCTTTGTATTTGTTCAAAATGTCCTCAATATTCTGCTCATCATATCTATTGTATTCTGTAGTTCCAGGACCAATACTCTGCATATTTTACTCATTTTTATTTTTGTTCATTCTTATATCCAATCTTATACCTTATTTCTAATATCCCAGTCTTTATTTAAACTTGTGTCACTTTCCAAACTATAAATCCAATATTCAAAAGTCTTTATATCCCAGATTTAATCCATCTGATTCTTTTCAATATTCCAAGGGAATATCTTCATATATTCCTTCACCAATTTAAATTTGATGTTTAGTTTTCTCTTATCAACACAATTATTTTAATTCTTTCTTTTATTAGATCTTTTAGTTTAATTAGATTGTTTCAAAACTTTAGGGATCTGCAGGATTTTTCTCCAACAGCAGGTGGCACTCTTTAATCAGTTTCCATTTTCCACCTTTTTTTCCTTTTTCTTTAGACTTTTGCCAAGTTTGTCAATATTTCCAAAAGTTTGTGTGTGTGTGTGTATGTGTGTGCGCTTGCTGTTCAGCTTCCTTCGGGTATTATCCCATGTCATTGTAGTGCTTCTGTATTGAGTTTGTATGTGGGTCAGGGTCTCACAGCCGTTGGTTTTAAATTTGAGGCTAGCCTATTGTTGTGCCAGGATGTTTTTTTTCTACATCCTGATTGGTTGGGAGTCTTGGTCTGTGTTTATTGGACTTGGAGTTTGTTTGATTGGTGTTTCTGGTTTCTTCTGTCTGTTTTGTGGCTTTGATTGGCTGGCAACACTCTGTTCCTGTGTTGGAGGCTTTCAGTGCAGCTTGGCTTCATGTGAAAGGATGGCTATTATCTATTAGGAAGCCAGGTTTCATCTGGGTGCCTGGTGGGGCGGTGTTTGAGCTGGAGGTATCAGGGGGAGTCTGTTTGTGCCCAGGTGTTTGCCTGGCTTGTGGTGTTGAGATTTTTCTATTTGAGAGTGCAGGCTTCCAAATGATTGACAGTCTGGTGGAATCATCTCTTCTGTTCATGCTGTCAGGTCTTTTTTCAATCTCTATGGCTTCTCTGATGATTCTGTGGCTGGGGTTTTCTATAGTGGCTAGGGTTTTAGCGCCATTGAAGTTGATGCTGTGACTTGTGGTTTTCATGTGTTGGACTAGTGAGGAAGTATGTTCCAGCTTTTTTACTGCATTTTTGTGTTCATCCAGGCGGGTACTTATTCTTCTATTGGTCTGTCCAATGTATGTGGCCGGGCATGATGCACAGGGAACTTCGTATATGCCTTGGTTTTCAAGGTCAATTTTGTCTTTGGGGTTTCTAAGGATGGCTGCTATTTTTTTGTCTGTTTTGAAGGCAGTCTTGATGTGATGCCTGTGTAGTATCTTACTGATTTTGTCTGTAGTACCTCTTATGTAGGGCAGGACAGCTGTTTCATAGGTCTGTTGATCTTCTAGGTCTCTGTTATGTCTTGGTGTGTTTTTGTGGATCAAGCTGGTGATTTTATTTTTGTGGAAGCCATTTGCTGTCAATACTTTAGTCAGGGTGCATAGTTCAGTCTTTATATGTGTCTTGTCTGCCAGGCGTTTGGTTCTGGTAATTAGTGTTTTAGCCACGGAATTTATCTGTGCTGGGTGGTGGTGGGATTGGGCGTTGAGGTAGCGGTTGGTGTGTGTTTTCTTCTGGTATACGGTGTGTCCTAGTGTGCCATCTGTTCTTTTGTAGATCAGTACATCTAGGAATGGTAGTTGTTTGTTTATTTCCGTTTCCATGGTGAACTTGATTTTGGGGTGTGTGCTGTTTAGGTGAAATTGTTTAGGTTTTCTTTTCCATGGGGCCAAATCACAAATGTGTCATCGATGTATCTTAGCCACAGTTTGGGTTTGTGGGTGGTATTAGCCAGGGCTCTGGATTCGAATTCTTCCATGAACAGGTTTGCAATGACGGGTGACAGTGGTGATCCCATAGGGGTTCCTTCAATTTACTTGTATCTTTGTCCTTTGTATATGTCAGGGAGGAGAGATGTGCATGGGCAGGGCTCGTCTAGTGAAGAGAAGGACCAAGGGAGACATGATAGCAGTTTTCCAATATTTGCGGGGCTGCCACAGAGAAGAAGGGGTCAAGCTATTTTCTATAGCATCTGTAGGCCAGACAAGGAATAATGGATGGAAACTGAACAAGGAGAGATTCAACCTGGAAATAAGGAGAAACTTTCTGACAGTGAGAACAACCAACCAACGGAACAGCTTTGCCCTTGGAAGTTGTGGGAGCATCACCACTTGAGACTTTCAAGAAGAGATTGGACTGCCATTTGTCAGAAATGGTGTAGGGTCTCCCGCTTGGGCGGGGTGGGGGTTGGACTAGATGACCTATAAGGTCCCTTCCAACTCTGTTTATCTGTTATCTTTGTACATTTTTTGAACTAAGATTAGAATTTATGATATTTATGACTATAAATTTGTAATAATATAAAGTGAATTATGTATTAACACAAGATCATCTTAATTCATTTATCTTTTTTGCCAAGCCAGTTCTAAAAAGAGCCATTGACTAATAATTATGCTAGTGATGTTTTGTATTTAGAACATTTACTTTATTATGTAAACATTTTATGTCTCTCCTTTTCCGTGTAAGGTGTTGGTTAATGCTGAACCTAAATTTGATTTTGGGTTCAAAGGACTAGGTGATTCTGATGTCCTGTTCTTTTGAATATAATTTTCCCTGATAATGTTATTTCATTGCAACAGATTATGCTTTTTTTTTTTGTTCTTCCCAGTTGTAGAAGTAATTCAGTGTGTATCACAGCAACTCCCAAGTTCTTAATTAGAAGTCTTTCTGAGCTTTCATATCTGGAGATATTTTTAACTAGCTGAGCTTTTCCTCTTTCTCTCCTAAATTTTTGAAGGGAGTTTTTTTCTGTAAAACATTAAATACAAAAATACCAAACTGGAAAATGTTCTTTCCTTATAATTGCATTTTCTTATGCCTTAGAGAAAACTGCTTTATTGTCTTGAATGTTTAATAGAATGATGAAAATGTATTGCGTATTTATGTAGATTCTTTCCTTTGTTTGCTACCATTTCTTTCTATTTTTTTTGGCCAGGAACTTCAGAAATGCTTTGATGTGAAAGATGTGCAGATGCTTCAGGATTCTATCAGCAAAATGGATCCTACTGTGAGTATCCTTGGAATTGCTTTAAGAGTTATGTTCCAGATTTCCTCCATGCTGCAAAATATTATTTCCAGATAACTTCCAAGAAATATCAGTTTCTCTTTTTATATCTATGAGTGCATATCTATGTGTACTCTCCTGTCTGACCAGTTGCTTGAAGATAATTAGTCACAATGTAATCATTATTTAACTCTCCGGGTGCCTCATAAATTTGAAAAGCCTTGATTATTTTCACTCTTAATTTCTGATATGTATCGATGCAAATTAAATGCTGTATTTAATGGAACCCAGTAATGTAAGGAGTAGTTTTTATTCTGGTTAAGCTTTTTTTGGCAGAGAGCAACCTCAATTCAGGCATTCTTCCACTTGGGTAGATGGGATATTGACTGTAGCTCCAGGTTTTGTTCATTAGTACACAATTTATTAATTTAGAATTTTCCATAGCTCTATGTCGAGACATATTACTTAATTCATAATATAGCCGAACTTTATGAGCTGGACCAGTATGTTTACTGAAATCAGAAAACTGCTAATTTTGGCACTATTGCTTGTGTACCTTCATAATTATTTTTCTCTTTGAGGTTATATATGCTATCTTCAAAAGATACTACCATTGAGTATTTTTTCAAGTATTTTTCTAAACTTTAGATTTGACAGTATTTTTGGAAGCAAAAGGAGTCCTCTATGAGTTAGAGTGCAAGATATAGCCCTTCAACAATATATATTTTGTATCTTTTACAGGAAGCAAAATATCATATGCAGCGGTGTATTGATTCTGGCCTGTGGGTACCAAATGCACAATCAGCAGAAGGAGTGGTAAAGAGTGACAAGTTTGAAGGTGTCTATGAGGAAGTTAAGAAGGAGAGCTCTGAGGAAGAAAAAGGAAATCCCTGAAGCCTTGGCCGTGTGTCTGTAAAGCAGATTGTTGCCCCATTATCTTCTGCCCATCCTTTCACATCAACCTGTTCAATGATGATGTGCTCTACTTATTTAGACACTGAAATTGTATGAGCTGCTTCTTGACTGGCTCGCTTGCTCATCCTGTGAACACAGTTCCCAACTTGTACAGCTTTGTTATCTTATTGGAAGCCAAGATTTGAAGGGAGTCCACGCACCATAATGCAGGCTCAGAGTGGCTTGGCATAGCAGTTCCACCTTCTGTCTTGCTGTGATGACACAAGTCAGTGCCCTAGTTACAAATATGCTATTAATATCTATCTTTTTGTTTGACAACCAGTGAAAGCTATTGAGCAAATAAAAAGGTTGAAATAGCTGAGATTGATATGGTGTCAGTGGCCATTGTATTTATTTCACATGGATTCAGATTATTCAGTTGGTTTAGTTCCATTTCAAATTGTTTGAAAAGACTGGAATGGGTGTGTGTGACGTCCAAGATATAATCCTTAGCATCTGAGATTTTATTGGCAGCTTTGGAAAATGTCTTCTTGAAACCCTGTAAATGTAGGTAAACATTGGATGGACTGTCCTGGGTTGAATGGGGGCAATGAACAACCAATCAAGGCAACATCTTGGATATGTTCTGAGCTGTAAGCACTATACATATCTTTGATGTTTAGCTTGAAATGATCTAGCAGACTAACTGCTTCATAGTTTTGGGTGTCTGCTGTACTTTGCCTTGACTTACAAGAATTCCCAGTTAAGCCTGTCTGAAAGGGAAGTTTCTTTTAGTTTATCTTTTTACTTTTAATCTGCTCTTATAAAAATAACATTGAAGTGCTACTAGTATATTTCTTATTGCACCAGAACCTTGAAGTAAAAAACTATGAGCCTGCTTACTTTTTCCCAAAATCCAACTATTCCTGGAGTTGTAGTTTCATGTGATTGTGTTCTATTTGCATATTCCCAACTTTATATGACCACTGATACAGAACAATTGAACAGTTAGCTAAACCAGTCATTGGAAAGAATTACAGATTTGCTGAAAGATGAAAAATTTTGGTTAGCATTTTATAAATGAAATGGGACAACTCAGCACAGCCAGCTCACTATTACGAGATCACCACCATGTTGCTTCTGCCAACTCTCTGCCACCAAATTGCCACAGGATAATGCCACACAGCCAACTTGCTCTGGGGACAGCTCACTACGGATGACCGGAAGGAGAGCCAGGCAAGTGGGCAACAGCTCTGGGAGCTCAATGCAACGAAGGATGTGAAAATGGGACCTGCCCAGCTGCTGCAGCCTCCCTGCCCCTCCCACCACACTGAATGGCCCACCTCCCATCACCAACATATGGCCTGTGGCGGATGTGAAAATGGGACACCTCCAGCTGTCACCTTCCCCACCCACCACCAAACAGCTGAATTTTGAATAGCCCAGAGCTCGGCGCAACAGCAGTCGGGAAATGTTAAATTAGGAAGCCTTTTGACTGCTCAGCACTTTGTCCATTTGCTTGCCTGCCCGACTCTCCCTTTAGCAGCCCACAGTGAATTGTACCTGCAGCAAATTGGCCATGTACAGTTGTCTGGCCACTTGGTGAGTTGGCAGAGGCAAATTGATAGTAGTGAGTTGGTGGCGGAAAGCTAGCCAGGTAAAGCTGGCTGCATTGTGTTATCCTAGACCAGGTGTCTTCAAACTTGACAGCTTTAAGACTTGTGGACTTCAACTCCCAGAATTCCTCCTCCAGTCATGTTAGTTCAGGAATTCTGGGAGTTGAAGTCCACAAGTCTTAAACTTGCCAAGTTTGAAGACCCTTGTCCTAGACTCTTTACAAAACCTTTTGTAAAGAAATTCCTGCTGCCTTCACACACAAGGAACTGGCTTTCATTCACTATGTACTTTAGACCAAGGATCCTCAACCTGTGGACCACAGATCACTACCAGTCTGCAGTCTATTTGTAACAGGGCTGCATAAGTGGCCAGCTGGTGCATGCACAGCCCCACTCACATGAGCATTGTGTTTCAACTTAATGCCCAGAGGTGCCCTATGCTCATAGAGGGAAGAACAAAGGGTCAATAGGCAGAAAGTGAAACCAGTCTGGGAGAACTGCCTCCAAGGGAGCTGGTTATAGGATCTTATACCAAACCCTTTCCTTCGTGCATTTGCTTGGAGAGCAGATTTTGAGCATGTGCAGACATAGCAGTAATTTCCTCTCCTAGTTTGATTTTATCAAAGAATTAGTCAAGGGCAGGTTTAAAAAAAAACCCAAACTGATCTCAAGCTCTCAGTTAATAAGTCTGCTTATCTTATTTGCCTCTTACATTTTCTTTTTTAAACTGAGCAAACCTCTTGAGTAGTTAAAATGGTCACAAAGAAAAAAGCCTTTTAATAAGACTGCTGTGCAGTGTGCTCAGTGATTGTGAACCAGTCTGTCAATCAATGTCAACCAATAAGTCCTTTAATCGCTGAAGACTTGAAACTGGATCTTCCTTGATTGAATTTATTAACCAGTAAACTATTGTCACTCAAACTACCTAAATATATGTAATATATATCTAAGAAAGACATATAGAAATAATAGAATGACAATAATTTACTGGTTAATGTATTCAATCAAGGAAGATCCAGTTTCAAGTTTTCAGTGAAGTAAATAATTTATTTCTCCATAAGTCATAGCTTTGAAAATTACAGCTACTAGAAAAGCCATAATTCTGTTACGGTTTAGCATTACTCAAACTTACTCTATAGAATATAATAGAATTCTTTATTGGCCAAGTGCAATTGGACCCACAAGGAATTTTTCTTGGTGCACATGCTTTCAGTGTACATAAAAGAAAAGATACATTCATCGCGACATGCTAACTCACAATTTTCTTATACATAATTTTTTAATAAATTACAATTGGTTGGCTTTATGCTATAGGCAAAGTCATATTTTGGCAGAATGTGTTATATGAACCTAGTCTGCTGCAGTACTTTCTGTTAACAAAATTTGGCTATTAGTCTTTGATATATAGCCTCTACATGATTTATGGAGATGGAAATAACCTGTTGATTTCTATGTTTGCAACACAGAACCCTTTTATATTGCTATAAATATGGTGGAGAATGGATGCAAACTGTTATTTTACTATAAGTTAAATTATATATATAATTCGCTGACTTCTATAGTTCATGTAATAGAAGCCTGAGGGATGAAATAGTCTACATTTGGTTTCTCATGGGATATTGGTGCAGCATTTTTAATCTAGGTTTTTTTAAAAATATCAAGTACAGGTAGTCCTTGATTTACGACCACAATTGAGCCCCAAATTTCTTTCACTAAATGCCACAGTTGTTATATGTGAATCACTGCAGTAGTTAAGTTAGTTAAGATTAAGTTAGGATGGATGGATGGATGGATGGATGGATGTAGTATTTGTATCCACTGTCATTTACATTTATAATGTCAGTACCATGATTCAAATGACTCAATTTAATTGTTTTCTGCTGGTAGTGATTTTTTTTCTGTTTTTTCCCCAACAAAATGCTTAGTATAGGAATACCAGAGATATTCTTTTTTTTCCAAACCCCCCTTTTTTAGTTAATATATCAACAAAATGAAAATAAAAGTAACATAAACAAATATTACAGAACAACTAATATGGAAAAATATGCATTTTAAATAGCAATCTTTAATATTTTTGTCCCAAAAGACCTTTTTTGGGTGATATCTTAATTTGTTTACTAAACCAGACTGAGGAACAACAACCCTTAACTAAAATATTACTCAAGATTCTTTAGTGTTATATAAATTTGCCAGCCCTTTGCCTTTTCCATACATTTAAGGTGTGAGAACCAAAGCAAATCTAATCTTCCATTATTTAATTACATGGGAGCAATCAGGAAAAACTGAACTCTTATATTCAAACATTTTATAGCTTCTGGGAAAAATATGAAGTCATACTAGAATCAGTTCTGAAAGATGTATTTATTTATAGATTTACAACCTGCCCAAATCAGACAGTGTGACTCTAGGCAGCGTCCAATAAATCAAAAAAGAAAAACCATCTGCATCAAAATCAACAATCATAAATATATCATGTAAAAAATGTACACAGTACACAGTAAAACTGACAGAGGGAATTCCCACTCAATTATCCCCTAATGCCACAGGGAAGGACCTAGTGTTCAGGGCTTTCCCAAAAGAATTGGGACCTGTTGTTATATCGGCATGGTGGTGTTGGTTTTGGTGGAATAGATCATCCCAGACAACCACAGAAAAGGCACATTTTCTAGCTCCCATAAGATGATAAAATTTAAAAGATTGGAGTGTGCCCTTCCTGTGGGAATGTGTGTTGCAGGCAGATGTCCTTGTGAAACAGTCCTGTTCAGAATAACATTTGGAAGGGACTTTTGAGGTCTTCTAGTCCAACTCCCTGCTTAAGCAAGTTTGTGTTCCAGATCAATTGAAGCTTCAGAGGACATCACATAGAAAACATGTTGCAATAATCTAATTGTTCTGACCCAGCCTTAGCGGAAACAATAAACAGGCTCCTGATCCCGAAAAATCCCTCTTTATTTACCTACTGTGAATTATTGTCATTCACACATGGAAAAGTCCAGGCAATAATCCTACCAAGGGTTAAGTGAAGTACAGACCTTATCAGTTTCTTGGGATAAATGCCAACCCCAGAGCTTCCAGCCACAAAGTTGTAAATCCACACTGTATATTGGACATTAATACAATTGAGAAGTATTTCATGAGAAGATTACTACACTCCTCTGCTCACAACATATATCACCAGGCTTGAGATTTTGGGTTTGGACAACCTTGAACTTCGCAGCCGCACACAAAATTAACTGCTACAATGTCCTACCAGTCAATGACTACTTCAGCTTCAACCACAACAATACAAGAGCACACAACAGATACAAACTCAATGTAAACTGCTTCAAACTTGATTGCAGAAAGCATGACTTCAGCAACAGAGTGGTCAATGCCTGGAATGCACTACCTGACTCTGTAGTTACATCCTCTAACCTCCTTTAACCTAAAACTATCCACTATTGACCTCACCCCATTCCTAATGGGGTCTGTAAGGGGCGTGCATAAATGCACAATCGTGCCTACCATCCCTGTCCTATTATCTCCATTTATTCATACCTATTTCCTGTATTCTTACTCATGTTTATATTTATACCTATTATCGTGTAGGCGATTGACAAATCAAATAAATTAATTTATAAAAATAAATAAAATTATTGCAAGCAGCGGCTGAGGCCCGATGAGCAAATCTTCTGACAGAAATCCAAACAGTTGTCTCTCTCCCACAACCACTCCCCCTCTCCTTCTATTTATTCCCCAGCCAGGGAGGGGCCATTCAGAATCCACATGTGCCTTGCTTCCTGAGTGGACCCCTGGTCCCCAGTTGTTCTTCTCAAAGCTCTGTGCATCCGTGCATCTGGAACAGGCCCTAGCTGTTCTCCCCCACTTATCTCAGCCTCCGAAGGCAGCTCTGCCTCTCTGGTGGCTGGGAAATGTCAGACGGCCTTGGCTCTATCTCTGCTTTCCACACACAGCATCCATCAGAGCCTTTCCCAGGCTCTTGAATTGGCCCAAGTTCCTCCTCAACCTCCTCATTGTGGGAGTCTTCCGCCAGGTCAGCTGGCAGGCCACAATACTAATTAGGAGCTGACTAAAGTCTGAGTGAAGATGGGCAGGGTGTCTTGGTCTAAAAATTGGAGCAACTGTCAACAGAAGAATCTTTCTTTGTAGACTTCACTTCAGCATTCAATACCATCATGCCAGACACTCTTCTAAGTAAATTAAACCAACTAGTGGTACCTGAACACATTTGTAAGTGTGGGGGTCCTAAGCTTCCTAACAGACAGGAAGCAGCAGGTGAAGCTAGGCTATGTTGGAAGTTATAACCCACCCCTCCTAGAAGAATAAAATATTTTAAGATATACTAAAAAGGCAGAATATTTCTCCTAAAAGAAGTAGAAACTCAGAGAGGCAGAAACTCAGTCCCCCCCTCCAACCTTTGTCAATGGGCCTGAGCCAGTCTATTCTACATAACTCAAGATCTATCTCCTCCAAGTAGAGCCGTAATAGGAATTGCCCAAAGCCCTTTCTTTACATCATCATCCAGCCAGGCTCAACCAAACCTGGGACTCAGGACAGCCTATAGAGTTGACCCTGCATGACCCCATGGGAGTCTGACAACCAACCAGAATACAAGCTCCAATTCAAATCCCTATAGAGCAGTGGTGGAATTCAAAAATTTTTACTACAGGTTCTGTGGTCGTGGCTTGATGGGCGTGGCAGGGGAAGGAGACTGTAAAATCTCCAGTCAGAGGTTCTCCAAACTACTCAAAATTTCCGCTACCGGTTCTCCAGGACTGGTCAGAACCTGCTGAATACCCACCTCTGCAACAGAGGGCATAAAACCCAGGGACTCTCAGCATTTCTTTCCTTTTTCCCCCAAGAGCTCCCAGGCATGTGATCCTGTCCACCATTAAGCCATCTTTCCAAACAGCCTCCATGTCTCCAGTGTCTTTTTCCCCACTTTGAACTGAACCCAGAAGAATAGTTCTTCCAACAAGTACAAGGGAAAAAAAACAACAGATTGTGTACCAAGTATGAATGGCAGTAGTGCCACTCCATCCAAAACCATAGATGCAAACTGCAACTCCTGGATCTGGGGCTTCCCAAAAACAGTAACTATTCAATTTTGGCAGGGCTGAGCCACAACCTTTTCTTCACAATCCAGACTCTCATAGCCTTCAGACATTGCAAAAAAAACAACAACTTGACAGGCCAGGGCCAGAGATATATAGCTGGATATCACCTGGCATATTGATAATACCTGATCCCAAACTGATATATGACTTCCCA
The DNA here is from genome assembly GCA_015471245.1 of Laticauda colubrina. Lineage (NCBI taxonomy): Eukaryota > Metazoa > Chordata > Lepidosauria > Squamata > Elapidae > Laticauda > Laticauda colubrina. The sequence goes on along the minus strand of BLBF01000021.1, from coordinate 28,863,864 downwards.
CAATGGCTTCATGTAGATATTAAAATTGGGTGGGGGATGGGCAGAGCATTGAAGTACCCCACAGAGTAGGGCTTGACTAGGACAGGCCTTTCAGGAAGTGAAGAACCATCTCTGCAGAACTATATTATGGCTGAAATGAAAAGAAAATGTATTTTTAGGACATCAAAGTGACATAGACTGGGTCCAATTCCCATAATCTCTCCCACCTAATGAAACTACTCTCTTTCCAGGACAAAGCCTCTTAATTTTTTTCCTTGTCAAGATAAAAAATAAATACTCCTTATCTTAACAAAGGCAGAATTAATTAACTCAAGACTGTGAGATCCAGCTCCATCTAATTGTCTGAGGCAAACCCATTAAGGGAAAAGACAAGTGTATAACTTGAAAAATCAATAATATAATTTGGAAAAACCACAAAGATTGTCTGTGAATTGGAGATACTTGTCAAATCCCATCATTTCTAATATACTTTAACAAGAATACAATAGATATTTCCAACGCTGCTGCTACTTTTAAAAAGTTTTTCTACTTAATTATAAAGGAGCTCTCCTTACATTGCCAAAATTTGTGTTTTCCTTCTAGGTTCCCAAAATCCTGAGAAGAATTAAGAGCCCTAGAATTTTCACTAGATAGATCAAAATAACTACAAAAGATTTCACTTTTCCATTTGTGTTTTATTCCCCTTCTATTGTAAGTTGCATCAGTATTGTAAAACTGATCCTCCTGAGAGTTATGCACTTTTTTTTTCCATCTATGGAAGATGTGCAATTTATAAGTTTCTAGAGAAAAATAAATAAATAAATAAAAAGCTGACTAAATGGGCATGGTCACAAAAAAAGCAATATACAAAAATTGGATTACATTATAATCTATAAATAATTCAGTTGGTATAATTGAATAACAAATTAATATAATATGATGGAGTACATCAATTTTCATAATTCTTGATGCCTTGCTGAGACAGATTTTAATTGAATTTCATAAACCTAACAATCCTTCCTGTCTTTTGAATTGGGGTTATTACCACACTGGGAATGGATGCTGTCAAGTAAGGCAGTTAGTGCTATAGCAGACTCTTAGCTTACACTCTTATACAGTTATGTATATGAAAACATAGGAAATATCTTTGTATTTTCATATATTCTCACTAATCCTAATAGCCTTGCCACTTAACAACAATGGCAAGAAAGGTTGTACAATGTGTGAGAAAAATGCTCAGATTTACCTCTCTAATTCATTATATCATAAGAAGGAAGAGAAAATGTAGTCAGATGGTCAAAATATTGCTACTGTTGCTTATATTAATACATCAGATTTGTGGAAACTGTCTTCTGATCTAATGAACAGAAATATGTACAATCCCAGAAATAATTAAAGCAAGCAAACTTAAATATGTAAGAACAGGAAGTAAACTTTTAGAATGTAATTATTTAATTTAGGCACTACCCATCTCTGGAATGACTTTGAGCAGCGCACAATATAATAAAAAATGAAGAAAAAAAGATAATGAAGAAAAATAAAAAGGAAAATAATAAATCCAATCAGCAATTTAAAACATAGGCAAACATAATTGACTACATAAAAGACTACAATTCAAGATCTGGGAGATCAATTAGGTTTTTAAGCCTTCCAGAATGCAATCAGATGGGATTTGAGGGAGAATCTTATTCCACAGGGCAGGTATTACAACTAAAGAGGCATATTTCATCAATTCCAAAACATCATAGCATTTAACTGGAGGGATCCAGAGCAGTCCAAATTCTGGCTGAACAGAAACTCTAAGAGATAACAGATCACTCAGACAGCTAGGCCCTATGCCACGGATGGCTTTATAGTTAGTTAATAATTAGCATTCTGAATCATATCTGCAAGCAAGCTGGTAGCCAGTGCACTTCACAGAGCAGAAGTGTCAGTGGACATAACAAGTCATGCCCACGACTGCCCATACCCCTGCTTTCTGAATCAGTGGAAGCATCTGAGCGGTTTTCAAGAGCAACCACTTCAGACACATTGCAAAAGCCGAGTTATTCTACTTAAAGCACATAAACTGATTTGGTATATTACAAATATTATTAAACAGACTGAAATTACTAGAACTTCTATGAAAAACAGGTCCTAAATGTTTGAATTTAATTCAGAGAAAATGAAATTATATCAATAAACAAAACAAATTATGAAAAAGAGTGGCACTGGGAATAGATGAGGATAAATTACAATTACAAAACATACATAGGAAGGAAGAGTGAATACTAAAACTGGGAAAGTTGTGATTGGATTGTACTATATGGTGGAACAAGATGAAGATTTAAAAGGCAATATATAAAACTGGTGAGCAACAGTGGTGAGATTCAATTTTTTTTGCTACTGGTTCTGTGGGGGTGGCTTGGTGGGGATGACAGGGGAAGGAAACTGTAAAATCTCCAGTCAGAGGTGGTATTTGCTGGTACTCTGAACTACTCAAAATTTCCACTACCGGTTCTCCAGAATTGGTTAGAACCTGCTGAATATCACCTCATAAGCAAGGATGGTTTGCAAATACAGTGGGTAGTGTTTGTGTAGTTTTAGCTTTGACATTGTTTCCTTTCTCCCTCTCATGCCTTTAATTTCTTGAACCTATTATTTCATATTGCTTTTCTGTGGTCTACATTATGCTTCTTACGGAATGGAATAGTTTGAGGATATGTACAATATGTATGTATGTTAAAATCAGTACCTCCTCTTTGAAATGTTTAAAATTTATATCAAGGATTCATGCCTGCCTTTGGAATAATACGTTTCTAATTGTCTAACTATGCAACACAATCTTTTTAAGTGTGTAAGGTTACTTAGCTATGTAGAGCAATAATCCTTTTCCAAGTTTGTGTTTGCTTTGTTTTCAGGCATTTTTGGCTCGGAGTCATCTCAACTAAGATCTTGTTCTCTTGAATCTGTTCCCAGTGTTTTTATAGTTTCCTACACAAATGCCCTCTATTGACTGTTCTGTGTTCCCTTTCCAACCACATGAATTGTATGATGTAGAAGCAGCATTTTGTATATCATAATCAAAAAGCTCTTTGTAATAATCTAAATTTATTCCAAAAGACAGACAGAATAACAGAGAATTAAACTTGATTTAATCTAAAAACTTTAGATAAGTAGTAGTATTTGGTAACGAAGTAAATATGATTTCTGCAAATCCTGACAGCATCTAAAAGCCAATTTGGTCTAGTAGTTAAGGCACTAGGTTAGGAGCTAGGAGACAGTGAGTTATAATCCCACCTTAGGTATGAAAGCTGCCTTGTTAGCTTTGGGCCAGTCATTCTCTTCCAATTCACGTCAGAATTGTTGTTCTTTTGTGGAAACTAGAAGAAAGGAGTATTGTATGCATTCACCATCTTGAAGTAGTTATACAAACAATAAAGGGAGTTCATAAATAAATAAATCTGAGCTCAGATAGTAACTAATCACTACATGAATAAAAATGTATCAAGTTTCTTCTTACTCTACCTTTCATTTTCAATAGCTTGAAGCCAACTGTTAAATATTGGTCTCAGATCTCTTCATCTGCAATGTTTTTCTTTGAACGGTTGTTTGTAAGGATTATTAAACAAAATGCATAGGAAGGGTTATGAATACTAAATTGCCGCATAAACAATTACAAATAGTTGGCAAGATTTTCCATTTGACATCTGAATGCAGTTTGGTTTAAGGAGTTATGCAAGGCAATGTTTGTTTGTTTAATGGTTGCTCATCTCATAACAATGTTCATAGTTGTTTCAATCTTAATGACTGCTGAAGTATAAATAGAATAAAGTTTGCTTATCTTTATGCTGATGTTTCTTATTGCATCGCTGCTTCTATTCAAGCATTGATATTGTTCAGAAAAGCTGAAATCTACTACTGCACAGGTAAAATTTCTATTATGAACTGCATGGACAAGTCCCACCCTTGGATCAAGGTTATGGTCACACTGCCTTCAGGTTGTTAAGATTTCTGTAGACAGCACTCCTCCTTTGATATTAGATATGGGGTTACCTAAATACTGTGCTGCTTAGGATTGGGTACATCAGATTTCATTTGGTGGACAGATTCCAGCTTATTCTAAAAATATCTGATTACTTGGGTTTCAGCTACTGAATCAATTCTACCCCATCCTCCTCCTATGTATTGATTTCAGTATTGGGTCCTGTGGCCAGATCATTCAAAGAATTTGACAACCAATTCTGGAATGAAAAGTAGAGAGCTCAACTCCATTCCTCCATCCCTGAGCTATTTTCAGTAAGGGAAGCATATTCTAAACATCACCTGATGCTATTATTTGCGTGGTGAATTTATTCTGAAATTGTTTTTGACATTCTAACAAAATGAAATTCAATGTAGAAAAAGTAGTCTTACACTTAGACAAGAAAAACCAAAAATACACATATAGACTGGGTGAAACTAGGCTTAATAGCAGTAACTGTGAAAGAGATCTTGGAGTCTTAGTGGACAACCAATTAAATATGAGCCAGCAGTGTGAGGCGGCAGCCAAAAAAGCCAATGCAATCCTTAGTTACATTAACAGAGGATACAATCAAGGGAGGTACTCATATCACTCTATAAAGCCTTAGCTAGACTACAGCTAAGTACTGTGAGTACTGCCTCCAGTTTTGGTCATCACACTATAAAAAAGATGTTGAATACCGAGAAGAGCAACAAAGATGGTCAGGAGATTGGAAGCCAAAACATATGAAGAATGGTTTACTGGAACTGGGCATGGCTAGTCGAGTGAAGAGAAGGACCAGGGGTGACATGATAGCAATGTTCCAATATTTTAAGGGGCTGCCACAAAGAGGAGGAGGGTAAAGCTATTTTCCAGAGCATCTAAGGCCAGATAAAGAATAATGGGTGGAAACTGATCAAGGAGCTTCAACCTGGAAATAAGGAGACATTTTCTGACAGAACAATCAAGCAATGGAGCAGTTTGCCTTCAGAAATTATGGGAACTTCGTTACTGGAAGCTTTCAGACTGGACTGCCATCTGTCAGATTTTGGTGTAGGATCTTCTGCTTGGGCAGGGGATTGGACTAGATGACCAACAAGGTTCCTTTTAACTATTAATCTAATGAATTCTTCTGTCCTATCTAATGTAATGGATTTAGATTGCTAATTTACACTTTAGGTAATACATTAAATCGCTATCATGAACAGTGATAATAGAATAGATATAATTCTTTATCGGCTAAGTGTGATTGGACACACAAGAAATTTGTCTTAGTACATATGCTCTCAGTGTACATAAAAGAGGCATTCGTCAAGTGTCAAAAGGTACAATAGTCAAAAAGTATGACAGTGTTGAGGAAATTGTTTGTTTAGCAGTGATGGTGTTCGGGAAAAAAACTGTTCTTGTGTTTTGTTGTTCTGGTGTGCAATGCTCTATAGTTTTGAGGGTAGGAAGTCCAGGATGTGAGGGGCCTGTCAATATTTTCACATCCCTTTTTGACCTATGCAGTATACTGGTCCTCAATGGAAGGCAGGTCAGTAGTAATTGTTTTTTCTGCAGTCCTAATTACTCTCTGAAACCTGTGTCTGCCTTGTTGGATTGCAAAACCAAAACAGAGTTATAGAGGTGCAGATGAGACTCAATCATTCCTCTGTAGAACTGGATCAGCAGCTCCTGGGGCAGTTTGAGCTTTCTGAGTTGGCATAGAAAGAACATTCTTTGTTGTGCTTTTTTGATGTTTTTGATATTAGGTGTCCATTTTAGGGTTTGTGATATAATAGAACCTAGAAATTTCAAGTTCTGTACTGTTGATACTGTGTAGCCTAGTATTGTAAGAGGTGATAGTATGGGAGGGTTTCTTCTAAAGTCTACCACCATTTCTATGGTTTTGAGTGTTCAGTTTGATTGTTCGTCACACCATGAGGCAAGTTGTACAACCTCCCGTACGTATGTGGATTCGTCGTCTTGAATGAGACTAATCACTGTTGTATCATCTACAAATTTCAGTATTTTAACAGATCGCTTGAGATGCAGTCAATGGTATATAGGGAGATATATGCAGGTATATGGTATATAGGAATTATAGAGGGTATACTATGACTATCAGTTCTCTGTTCTAATGACCTTTTTAAATATAAAAAAAGATATATCCAAAGGTAGTTTATAGTTTCATGCATTTAATACTTAAGAATAAAAGAGGTACACAAAACTATACTGTTATAAGTTTTAAAATATTAAGGAAAAATATTACATAACTGACAAACAATAAAACTTATGTGAAATATTGTCATATTGCTTTTTGACTGGCGTCCTCACTTGCAATCCAAGCAGCATCTGTGTGATTTATCCTTAACCATTTTTTCACTGTAGGAGTAGGATCCCATTCCCCTAGAGGTAAGCCGATTTGACTAATAGTTATCGTGTTTGATACATTAGAAACAGTTAGATAATTTGTCATTTCCGAACATATTATATTCATCCTGGAAAAAACATTTTCTGCTTCTGCTGAACTTACAGCAATTGTTCTGACAATATTTTTAGCTTTTTGAACACTTTCAGGAATTGCATAGTTCTGGGAATTTTTTAAAATGTTTCTCACAAAATCTCGATAATCATGAATATCAATTTGGTAATGAAAAATATCATTAAATACCAGCAATTGTTCTTCAGCTGCTTTCCATGGAACTAGTACTTCTTTAATATTCCAGTAATCTGGCTCCAAAAAATTGAGAAATTGTAATTTACTCCTATCTTGAAATTGGCTACAACTTCCTTTTAAATGTTCACAATCCATTAGTCTTTTTTGCAAATTTGTTACAATGTTTTCTAAAAGTCTTTCCCGAGGAAGCCCGACAAATTGATGATTTTCTACAAATTTTATATTTTTGAAAGTTTCTGAAGTAATCAATTCATCAACTTTTTTTTCGTATATACCCTTTTTCTTAATAAGCATTTGAAATGCTGTAATAGATCTTATCACAAGTTTTTCAGCCCTTATTATGTCTATCTTACTTGGTTTCAGTGCATTCGAAAGAAGAGAAATCTCATTTAAAATATCAATCATCAGTGCCAAATCTGTTATAAAATATATATTTTCAAGACGGGCAGCCATACCCAAGTACTTCTCATTTGAACAAAAATAATGATGTAGTGCTGGATAAGCATGCCACACAGCTAGTGTTGACCTTAAACTACAGGCAGCCCATCTTGTTCCCAAAACTGTACCAATGTTTATCATTTCAGTTTCAAGTTGGTCGGATATTTCGCTAAGTTCAATTTGGTTCTTATAGGAGCAATGAAAAATAGTATATATCTTATCAATAAATATTTTAAAGTAATTTACTTCCTTTATTTCCTTTATTGAATCATCTAAAACAAGATGGAGGCGATGGTTTAAACAGTGCCATATTATGATGTTTGGAAACTCTTTTGCTATCCTAGTACTCACTCCAGATTTTCTCCCAAGCATAATGCTGGCACCATCGGAGCAAAATCCTATTAAGTTTTTTTCTAGGTAGTTCTTAGTAAGTCCAACATTATTTAAACTTTCCATAACTGAAGAACATATTGTCTCTGCATCTTGTTTTTCCAATTCAACTAGCTCAAGGAAAATTGTTGGTGAGAAAATTGAATCCTCAACTTTTACAAAAAGTATCACAACTGGCTTGCAAGCAATCATTGGAGCTTCGTCAATAATCAAACATATTTTCAGATTCTTTTCAATAATTTTAGTAAACAATTTGGTTTTCATTTCTTTTGCAATGAAATCAACTATTTTCACTGCAGTTTCACGTGAATGCAATCCTATTCCCAGATCTAGTCCATTTTTAATGTGCAATTCTATGTTACTTTCTATGTCAGAAAGTGGTCTACATCTTTGTGCCACACTGTAAACTATATTGAATACTCTACAAGTAATACGTAAGTGGTTTTCATTCATTTTGCTGCTTTCTTCAAGTTGGAGTGGTTGTGCTTGTGACTGTTTTGTAGCATCCATGGCCAATTCTGATACAACTGGTTTCTTGTTGAAAAAAAACCTGTCAGGCTCTGTTGCCTTTCCGTCTGTTTAAGGACTACTGCAGAAAAAAAAAATAAAAAATGTTTTAATATATTATAAAAATATTTATGGACATTACTACCCTTTATTGAAGATCAGAAGATATTGTGTATGCATCAAAAACCAAGTGTGAGAAGCCACTCCCCCAGCAAGAATGAAATACTTTTAAGGAATATTAAAAAAAGGGCAGAATATTATATTTCCCAAAGGGAGAAATGGAGAAACATGGTTTTTTTTTAGAGGCAGAAAGCAACCCCCCACTTTCTTAATAGCCCCCACAGGTATTTTGTACCCATTAACAAAAATTGGGACAGCCTATTCAGAAACCAAACCTGGGGGGGGGGGGTGTTACCTTTTAGAAATGCAGGTTTGGTAATCTATTCAAGACAGGGTATGTTGAAACAAAGGCAGAATGGTCGGATTAGCAGCCCTCACTTAAGATCCAACACAGGGGAAAGCCATTATTAAGCCACAATAGGAATGGACCAACAGTCTTTCAGAACACAAGCCCTTTCATTGCATCACTCTCAGAAACTTCAACCAAACTTAGATTTGTTCTTTGCCTACAGAGCCAGTTATGACCCCGACATGGCCCCATGGGAACAGAATACAGAACAGGAAGTTCAAGTGCAAAAGCCCAAGAGAAATAAACCACCTCCACCACCCTTAACTCCGTGTGATCAATTGCCCAGAACCCATATGTGGTTCTGCTTTCTCGTGAAACCATTTTTCCAATCTAGTTTTATCTCCGGCTTGGAACTGAACCAATGGATGTTGCTTCCCACACAATCAAGAGGCCACGTAATCGAAAAGGCAAAAGTTTTTTTTTTTTATAACGTATTACTGCAACCACCAGATTATTATTTTTTACGGAATAAGGAATCTCGGCAATAATGAGAATCGAACGAAAAAGGAAAATATACAAAGGATAAGCCAATAGCTGGGACAAGGCAAAAAATATCACAAAAACAAGCTGGTCTTGCTCAAGCAGTTAAAAATATTATGGTTCAAACAATATGTATAAACTACATCAGGACCGGTATATGCGGACCCTTCTCGTTCTGCATGAAGTCGACTGTAGAGAAAATTAAGCAGCCTGGCAGAGAAAATCCAGGAGAGGCGGCGGCCCATGGACGAGGAAGGAGTTTCGCTGCCAGACTGCTTAGTTTTCTTCACAGTTGACTTCAGGCAGAATGCGGATCCTTCCCTTTGACGAAGGATCGAAAATACATCCAGAAAAGGGCGGGGAGCCGCTTTCTGAGACGCCAGGCCAGGGGCCTCCAACCCCCTTGGCCTGCAGACACGGGAATTGCACGCCGGTCTGGTGATGTCAGCCGGTAGACCGTTTCTATCCACCGAAACTCACCCTTTGGCTTCTTTCGGGTCGCGCCCGGAGAGGGCTCGCCTGGGCCTTCATCAGGCTGCCCCTTTTTCTTCTTTCCAGCGACGCAGGAACTCAGCGGGCGGGCGCCAAAGCAAGCGAGGCGTCCGGCGAGCCAGCAGGCCCGGGCGGGGGAGCGGAGCACGCGGGGCGAAATGCAAGAGAGGCCTCCGCGCACTCGGGGACGCCAATCGTCTTCCGAGCTTCCAATCACGCGCCTCCAAGGTGGGCCGACTTTAACTTGGCGGCGTCGCCTGATAGGGGGAAAGGGGGGGAGTGGGGAGGGGGGGCCCAGAGGACGAGCCAATGAGAGAAGTTGTCTCATGAAGCCAATAATAAGGTTTGTCTTGGTTTCGCAAAGCCAGACGGACAGCTGCTTCTTTTGGGTTTTATTGCGGTTGTTTTGGCCGCCGCCGGCGTAGCGGGCGCGAAAGGAGCGGTGGGCTTCCCTTCCTCCTCCTCCCCCCCCCCTCCCCACCCTCCTCCTGCTGCCTGCGAGGTAGGTCGCCGTTGGCACGTGGAGACTGCGCGGAGCGAGTGGTGGGGCCGGGAGAATAGAGGAGCTGTGACGGGTGGCTCTGGAGGAAATGGCGCGCCGAGGGTGCGAGAGGTCCGGAATGACGGGGGCGCCGAGAGAGGCTGAAATGACTTTAGAAAATGGGGGTTTGGACGAGATGCCTGAGGAACCGACGAGGGAGAAGGTCTGTCAAAGTTTCCGCCAGCTGTCATCTGCTGATACGGAGCCTCAGTCTATGTATGTGGTAGGGTGGGCATGTTCCTCCATCGACTAACTCGTAAAAACGGGGCTGTGAGGGAGTTCGAAACCGGGAAATTGCTGAAGGCGGGGTGTTTTCTCGAACGAAAATATTGCAATACCCACAAAGCAAGGGATGGCGAAGAAACCAGCCGTCCTTGAAATGTGTAAAATGTTTGACAGTTTTCAAAATTTATTTGCAATTCTGCAAAAATATAATTTTACAATGAAGGGATGATATTGCCACTCAGTCAGTGTTTACTTTCAACAACCACATAAACTTCCAAGATGATGGCTATTAATTTGAATAACTTCTTCCTATATTTTACTTTTGGCTTTTAATGTTTATGTTTCAAAAAGTAAAGAAATCAAGGTTAGATTTGTGATAGGTGTCTGTCAATGACTATAGATTAAGTAGCCTTAAAAAATCCCTATTTGCAGGTATATTTCCGCCTACTGTTTGAATTGTTTTCTCAGATGAGTCTTTGGATTGATTCAGCCAAGCAGTTCTTATGAGCAAGAAAAAAAAAGGTTATGGAAAAGAAAGTCTTTCTAAAGATTTGAGATAATAAAATATATAGACTTGAAACAGAAGTACATTTATTCAAATGACAGTGTAACAGCATTATAAATTATTTTAAAGAGGCATGCTGTACAAGTATTTAACACTCTACAAACAGTACTATCTCTGTATTGCACACAAAATTATGAGCTCATTGAAAAACAAAATTTTAATGAGGGACACCTGGATTTGCCTCCTTAGTCTGCCTCAGATTAGGAATGCCGTGATAGGGATGATAAAATAAAAAATGTTCAAACTTTAAAAAGAAGTTTTATATAGTTAAATATATTGATAAAGTGATTTACAGAAAATAAAGAATAGGCTTATTCCTTATTTATGCTAATTAATTGGCTAACATTTCTGTTCTTCCTTACTGTAAGCTTAGCCAGCAGTCTTCTCTGGAGGATAGCAAAATTCAGGGCCATCTGCAGTCTCATACAAGTATCCAGTGCAATGGCTTGTATTAAGTGTCAGTAATGAGGTAGGTTTATCAGTCTGAGCCAGAGCAGACCCTGCACAAAACAGTGGGTAGAGTGCTTACATTTTTAAGGAATATAAATACAGACCATAATTGTTAATTTGGCATAGATAACACTCATATAGCTTGAATCAAGAAGGATAGAAAGTGTTACTTAAATCAGGACTTAATCCCAAATCAGGAAAGCCAGAAAAATCTTAACAGTTGGATACTGAAGGATTGGTGAGATTTGTGTTTATACCAAAGTATGTTGCGATCTCCTTAAGCTTAACTTGATGGAATCTAGCAGTTAATTATCTTAGTTTGCTGGGTAGGTGCAACAGTTCCTCGAGGTAGAGAAGATGCTATGTCATCAAGTATGCAATCAGTAGGTAGATGATATCCAATTTACACATCTTCATGTTTCACCATGTCTTGGTGTCTGGAGAATGGGATGATCTGAATGGGAAACAATAGGCTTTGGCTCAACCCTAATAACACTGATTGGCTTTGGGTTTTAGAGCCTCCTGATTCTGGGAACCTTCCATCACTTGTTCTGGATGAGATTAAAACTGGAACCTCAGACAGATCTTGTACAAAGCTGGGGGTGGGGTGTCCTCCTATACTCACAGTTCCAGTTCAATGAGCATGCAGCAGCAGTGGCAGGAGGGATTTTGCAAAGCTTTATGTTATGTACAGTTGTGTCCTGTCCTTGACTGCAAGGCCCTGCTCACAATCACTCATGCCTTAAGTCACCTTCTGATTGGATTATTTTAACACGTTCTGCAGGAGGCTGCCTAAAAGAGCAGTCAGAAGCTTCAGCTGGTGCAAAATGCAGCTGCATAAGCAGTTAAAGATGCTGGTTGTCCAGCACATTTGGCAACTCTACTCAGTGAGCTGCATTGGGTACCAATATGCTTTAGGGTGCAATTCAAGTCTTTTGTAGTTATCTTGAAAGCCTTTCATGGTTTGGGGCCAGTTCGTTTATAAGGGTAAACCAGTGGTGGTTACCCTTCTTGCTACTTCAGTAGGAGAGGAATGCTCTGGGTCACAAGACCCAGCATTCACAAGAGAGAGTCACCTGTTGGGACACAGGAGGAGAATCTTTTCTTCTATGGTACCTGTCCTTCATCCCCTCTGAAATCAAACATGCCCAGATACTGCTGGCCTTTATCTAGGCCACAGGTATCAAACTCACCGCATCACGTTGCCGTCACATGACTTACCACAACATTTTTTTGCGAGCTGGGATGGGCCTGGCCTGTGTGTGATGCATCCGGCCTGTGGGCTGCCAGTTCTAGAGCCCTGCTCTGGGTGCTAAAAACCTGATTTTGCTATTGAGCTTGGGATTCTAATAATATGAATGAGCTCATTTCATGCTTAGTTTAAGTGTTTGTGAGTATCCTGGACTCAAATTACAAAATTTAATTTTTAATTTTGGTTGTTTACATTGTTTTATAACTAATCTGGGGTTTGTTTGTTCTTTTTTTTAAGTAAAGTTTTATTGAGTTTTAACAAAGCAAATAAAACATCTCATTTGAGTACAGCATCGTTCCGGGTTATCACATTTCCATACAGACAAAATTTCATATGCATATTCATCTTATGTATTCAACTTCATATCTTATTACTCTTTTTCCAACTTCTCACTATTTCTGTCTTTACTTCTCTTAATTTTCTTTTATGGTTATCTCATTTTCTTCTGATTCAATTGTATTTCTTTTACTTAAATTTCTATATCTTTTTATTCATTATACTTATACTTTCATCTGTCTTGTTTACAATTTCATATGTTCTCTTCCAACATTCTTAAAAAGCAAAATCCCCTCTATGATTGCCAATTGAAGTGCAACACCTTTAAGTCTTATTGTTATTATCATATGAAATCTCATTAAACATTAAATTTGTGCATTCTAAAATTATAACATTCAAATTTCTAATATCTATTTTATATCCTGTAAATCTCATCATTCAGACTCTGCTTGGTACTTTCCCTTGAAAATGTAAAGAGAAAAATTCTAAAAACATAGTAAAAACAATATGTATACTGTATAAACATTAGTAAACAAAATAGTTATTCAAATTCATTCTAGTACTGATATGAGCTTTGTAAATCTTTCACGTTTTTTTCTAACATTTATCAATCTTTGAGAACAATTGAAATGTTTCCCTCCCTTCTTCATTATTACATTAATTATTAATAAACATACCATTGGATAGTCATAGTTTTATCTTATAAATTATTTACTATTGATAAGCAAAATAATTATTCAAATTCATTCTAGTAACTGGTATAAATTTCCTTATATATCTTTCACATTTCTTTTCAATATTTTATCAATCTTTAGAAACAATTACAATGTTTCCCTCACTTCTTTATTATTGCATTAATTATAAACATACCATTACATAATACAGTTTTATCTCATAGATTATTTTCTTATTTCATTTCTAACTCATGACAGTATTCTACTGTCCCAGCACTATCTTTTGTACCTTTGCGGAATCCTCACTTTTAACTTAATTTAGCCATTGTCTCTTGTGTTTTCTAGCTGAGCAAATACCATTAATCCTCCTACGTTTCCCCTTTTTCTTTATTTCCTGCTTTTGTTCCTCACAAGTTCTTTCCCTTTCTATCTCCCTCCCCCCTTTTTTTTCTCATCCCTTTTTTTATATCCTTCTGTCTCTAATTTTCCTTTCTGTAGTTTTCTTTTCTGTTTTTTCTTGCTGTTATGCTTCTTTTTCAGACTATTTTTCTTTTTGGCTGTTGCCTTTGATCTCAAACTTTTAACTCCTTTCCCCCTTTTCCCCTTTTTGCCACATTTTGCATTATTTGATCATTAAAAATGGCTTTTCCTTTGTTCCGCCCTTCTTGCTCTTGAAGCTTTTGCTTTTGCTTTTCATAGTTCAGGATCTCTTTTGAGCAACCGCCCGATTGGCTTTAAGTAAAACAGAAAAAGAAAGAAAAAACCAATGCCAAAAACTTTTTTTTTTAAATCACCAAATGATCCCGGACTGTTCCTTCTTGTTTCTTTCCTTTACTTTTCCTTTCAGTGGGTTATTGTATCTTTTAATAAGATTTCAGTTACAATGTACCCTTGGGAGTCTTTTCAAAGTTTCACTGTTAATCCTCTTTATTTTTCCAGGTGGCACTCCATTTTTCCATTATTCCAAGTCCCACCTTTTGCCTCCACTCTTCTCCTTTTTAGGGCTTTAAAATGAGCAAGAAAAAAATCTTTATTCTCCTTTTGACACTTAGATTTCAGCTTAAGGTTGCCTATTAGTGTCAAAATAGATTAATATAAATTTCTTTCCATACCATTTGTAATTGTCAATATAAAGGCAAAAAAAGGATTTTTAACCTCCTTTTCTCTCTCCTTAGCCACTTAAAGATCTTCTTTCAGAAGTATCCCTATAGGTACTTTTAGATTCAGGGTACCTTGCTTAGATGTTCTCTGTTGTTTAGCCTGGTCTGTCCTGGTTTCCTCTTTATCTTCCTCCTGCACAATCTTATCCCCTCGGGTTCTTCTTTGAGGTGGCCATTCCTGACCACCGCTGCAACCGCCTTCGGGGAAGGGAGTTTAGACCAGCCCAGGAGGAGAGATGCGGCTCCCCTCCACTCGGCTAGCAATTTCCCCCCTCTTCACCACCTCTACGGGGTGGTTTCAGCCCTGAATCCAAAGGATCGGGACGCTCCAGCGACGAGCACAGATCAAAATCGTGCTTGATCGCGGATTTTGGTCTGTCGTTGAAGAGACCCAAACCGAAGGTGGGGGGGGGTTGTTCAGTGGTGAGGTAGAAACAAAAACAGCTGAGCTTATGGACAAAATTCTATTCTTCCCACTATTAATGAAGAAATAATATTTAGTGGCATTTTCAAATTTGTTTATTTGAGAAAGTTACCGTATATAATCCCATATAAGCCGACTTTAAAACGCAATATTTTTTTTTTTCAAATTTGGGGGTCGGCTTATACGCGCATAAATCTGATCTCACACAAACGACATGACGGCATGATGCCACTTCTCAGATCACGCAATATCATCGATATTACCATTCAGTCATACATACCTACAGCACATTTTTTTTACTCTGGGAGCCTCCATTTTGCTTTTTCTACCACCGGATCAAAACACGCTCTGATTGGTTAGTCATTCATGTGACTGCTTTCGTGTTTGCGATCGTCACATGCAACTTTGTGTACAGTTTCTTTGCATTTGTAGTAGTAAAATTCATTAAAATATACCCATGTCTGATGTTAAAAGATTTGAGGGTCGGCTTATATGTGAGTTTTTGCAAAATTCCTCATTTTGGAGCAGTTTTTTAAGGGTCGGCTTATATGCGAGATCGGCTTATATACGAGTATATACGGTATATTTTGTTGCTGATTTGTGTAACTGCCAGAGAGACTTAATGTTCATCATCCTTCTTTTTATTAAATGTAAGTATCATGATGGCTTGAATGATTGGATGCTTGAACTAATATTGTATTGGTTATTTTTAATGCTGATTTCTGAAATATCTTTTTTCTAGGAAAATAAGAATCCAGAATCTATGATTCTGTTCACTTTTAGAATTTCAGTTGAAAAGTACTAAATCTGGAAGCTAGAGTGCTATCATTTAGTAAAGGTAATTTTGATCACATTGCTAAGTTTATCAGTGTGAATTTTTAAGTAGGAGTCTTGCAAATCGTATCTGTTTGCTAATAAAAAGTGATTTCATTCTGATAACATCCAAGGAATAATACCTGATAAGTCACTTAGAAATAGTATCTCTAAAACAGCGATGTCAAACTCAAGGCCCGGGGGCCAGATCCAGCCTGCAGGGTATTTAGATCTGGCTTGCGGGTCCACCCTGGAAGCAGTGAAGGACCAGTGTGTGGATTTTCGCTGGCAGAGAGTGGCAGGAGGCTGTCGCAGCTGAAAATGGATCTCAAGAGCCTCTTTTGCTACCAGAATGCTTGGGCCACCACAGATATCCCCATCATGAGTGACATGAAGTTGGCCATGCCCAACCGAGCTCTCGAGGTCAAACAACTATGATGTGGCCCTTAATGAAATCGAGTTTGACACCCCTGCTCTAAAAGGTTCCATCAGCTTCACAAGAATAAGGCATTCTTTTCCAATTATACCATGTTGCGTCTTGAGATAGCAATGTGCTTATTTTTTTTAAGAGAGGAGATAAATATTCACTCCACCCATTTTTTCTCTGTAACTTCCTGTTCTGTGTGCAAAAAGAAAAAAATGGATTTTTCTTTTGGGGTGAAGAAAAGGAAATGTGTAAGACTTACCATGCTGGCTATCAGAGTGTGTATTTAGGTAGCCCACCCAAATGTATCGACCCTTGGACTTGAGTTCTTCTCTAAGATAAATGAAATAGGCAATTTTGTTTGATAACCAGGTAGTGGTTCATTTAATATTTTGAGAATAATTGTAATCTGTAGTTGATATGGTTTCCTTATAATGATTTGCTCTTGCAAATGTTTCAAATTTTCTAAATGATGTTTTTATGTTTTCCTCCACTAAGGATTGAAAATTAGCATGATGCCTCTCTGCCACTTTGCAGTAAAACACAGTGAATCAGGGATGGAGAAGGAACATTTTTCACCTTCTGGAGGTCTGAGGGTATTCTTGCACTGGAAGGGTGAGGCAGAAGAACAATACCAGACATACATAAAAGGAACACCTTGTGCTGAAGAGATCTGCATTGATATCGCACAGAAGATAGGTAAGAAACAATAGGTTTTGGCCTGTCTAAATCTGTTTGTGGTAGACATGTGTAGCCCCTATTCTTTTGATAAATATCCTTTCAATTTATAATTTAGGAAACTATGGCCGAAAGAGATTTCTCAGAAGGAAGAATAGAAACTACCTTTTGTAGATAAAAGGTTAATACTCATTCATATTTCCCAGCAAACCATATGAGTTTGAATTTGTATTCTCTTTTAATTATATAATGCTGATAAAGTTTTGTATAAAGGTTTGGTTATTGAAGTAGCCCCCCCTCCCCCATCAATCTCATTCTCTATCTATCTATCTACCTACCTCTCTACCTATCTGTCATAAAATATGATGTAAAAAGTTCTTTTTCTTGCAAGAACCCAAAATAATCCAATGCAACTGAGTGGCAGGAAATTCAAATAGAGAAAATAAAAAAAATATTTGTTAAAAATTCTAATTCTATTTGCATTCTAAGAGTACAAAGCTTAGTTATGGCATCTGTTTCCACAAGATGAATCATTATGCAACAGTTTGGGCAGTTCTAATCAAGGAAATTGGTTTTATTCCCCATGTGTTCATTAATCAGTGGCTACTAGTCAATAACCAGAGGGTTGCAGAGAGAGGACTGCTGTGTTCATGTCCTGCTTTGGGTTTTCTGGTTGATTACTATGAGAAGCTGGATCCTGGACCAAGTAACCTTTGGTGTCAACCAATAAAAATAACTTCTAGGATTGTGCTCAGTATGATTTGATGGCTTAACTGAAGAATTTCTCATTTTTCTGTATTTTTTTATTTTTGATAGGAATCACACCCACCTGCTTCAGTCTGTTTGCACTCTATGACCCAGAGGCCAAACTTTGGTTCCCTCCCAATTATGTCTTTTATGTTGATAGTGATATCAAGATCACTTTGCATTTTCGTATGAGGTAGGAATATTCTTTGCTTCCATGTGTGTGTTCCACTTTGTTTGCCTGTACATTTGGGGTTGTAATCTTAGAATAGTTGCTATTAAAATAGTTATTTGTTTAAGACAGTTGAGAATGTGTATATTTGCAATGTGATGCCTCTCTTTTAACGTATTTAATCAAATGATTAGTTAAATAGTTAAATTTAAGGAGCTGCAGTAGTAATTGATAAACAGTATCCAGTCTTTTAATGGAAGAATTAAGAGATGATGACTTATATTCTTCAGTCTGAAAGAAGTTATGGAACTATTGATTTATATATATGACAACATACATTAATCCTTATTCTCCCTTTCAAAGATAATTTCAGTTAGGCGAATATCTACTTATTGCAGAATTTAATAATAAAGATGATAGATCCTGAAAGGGTAGAATGAGAGAGCTGAAAGCTTTCTAAATACCCTGGTTCAGTGAGGGTGAAGCTTTTAGAGACCAAGTTACCAAACTGTAACTCAAAATCCACTTATTTATTGCAAAGTGCCAACATGGCCATTTAACCTGAATACTGATGTTTTACTACCTAAAATAATGATAAGGCAGAGTTCAGCTAATTGTTCTAAGAAAAACACGATAAATGCACTTTTATGTTCCTTCATTTTTCCCCTGTTTTGTGCCAGAAGTTTGCCACCACTGCCCTAGCATATTGCATCATTATTTACAACCTGATAAACAGCCTAAATGCCATAGTTTCCTACACTTGTGGGTATATTTTTATTTTCTATATTCTGCTTTCAAACTTTCAAAAGGGGAATTTTTGTTATGTCCTCATATGAAAGTAAATGGTAAAACATATTTTATTTCTTAACAGCTTAAATAACCGTGATAAGCAAATAGAATTGTGGTGGAACAGTATACTGTGATATGTAAATATTAATTAGAATATGAAGCAGTAACACTGAAAAAATATTTGTCTTTAATTATCTTCTGACTTGTTGATTTTTATATTGTAAATCTACAAATTAACTGGAGTGTTGGCAAGGTTAAAATAAGGAAATGTGCTGATTTTGAAGGGTTTGAGATTTTTGACTTAACATTACACCTTGAAATAATTCTTACATCATCAGACATGCAGAGCTGAATCTATTGCAGATGTTTGTAATCTACAATGTGTAGCTATTACATATAATAGTGATGTAATCTACCAAGTTGCATCAATCAGTTTTTTGATAACCTGCAAACTACAATTATGATGAGAACTTTGTTGTGCTCAGACTGTAATCATTAACATATGAATAGAAAGCAAATAATATTTTTCCAGGATAGATTGTTGCTTTTGTAGATTTACGTATTCTGGAAGTGACATTCTTCTGCTTTCCTGATTTTGGAGGGGCATGGAGTTTGGTTACACGTACATCCTTGACTTACGGGAGCAATTGGGACCATGATTGTTGTCACTAAGTGATATTATAAAGCATGACCACATTACTTAGCAACTATAGTCCCTGTAGTCCTGGTTCTTATTTTATTTCTTTATCTCATTTATATGAGATTATGGTAGCTCATAAGAAGTGACTCTGAGTGGCATAAAACAATAAAT
Organism: Laticauda colubrina; assembly: GCA_015471245.1. Classification (NCBI taxonomy): domain Eukaryota; kingdom Metazoa; phylum Chordata; class Lepidosauria; order Squamata; family Elapidae; genus Laticauda; species Laticauda colubrina. The sequence continues at coordinate 28,844,470 of BLBF01000021.1, read as the reverse complement.
GCAGCAACTGAACAAAAACAATAATTATAAAAGTATAAAAAGTAATTATTAAAAATAAAAAACACTTAAAAAATTAAAATATACAAATCACATGGGGAGAGTAAAAGTTCAACCACAAGGGAACCATCTAAAAATGTGTGTCTATTTCCCTGGTATCCTCAGATCTGATGACATAAATAGATCTTGAGAAATGTCCAGAATGATGATAGGAATGGAGCCAACCTGACTTTGGTGGTAGAGAATGTTCTATCAGGCCAGCGCCACAGCAGAGAAGGCCTGCTTCCTGAAACCCAGCTAACGTAGATCCCTTAAGTGAGATGATTTCTACTGGCTTTTCACAACTAAAGTCAGTGGAGAATGTTGAACACTGACTTTCAAACTTTGCATCAAATGGGAGATCAAATAGGAGACTTTGTCATCCAAAAGTGGAAGGACTAGAAGACCTCCAAGGTCCCTTCCTATACTGTTCTGTTCTGTTCCTATACTGTTCTGTTCTGGAAGTTGGCAGGAGGTTACAAGTTCTTGGTCCATAAGTAGGTAAGTGGTTTCTGCCAGTTGGGGAAGTGCGTGAGAGTGTGAATGTGAGGCAGCTATGTGTCTTGGGGAGAAGGTAAATAGGGAGTGTGCACAAAGGTGCAAGAGGATTGGAAAAGATGTGGGTTGCATGAGAGGCACTGTGGGTTGGGAAGGGTATGTGGGGAACTGTGCATCACTATATGGGTTGGGGAATAGTATATGTAGTAGTTTGCCATGTCATTGTTAGTGGAAGTGTGGTTCTCCTTGGTATGACTAGGCTGTTGTTTACTGCTTAATTGTTTGTGTGAATTGACAGTTCCTTGATTAGGGTATTGTATATTGCTTAATTTTTTGTCTGGTGTTAATACTGCTGTTAATCCCTGCTTATCTGGATTGCTGGAGAGGAAGTGTTCTGGTCTTTTTGTTTTCTTTTATCTTTTTAGTTGTCTCTTTTGAATGATATGAAAATATTGTTAAACTTTGGGTGTCTGTTGATGTTTGATTTATCTGAGTTCTAAGATTCCCAGAATTTCCTAGCATTTTTGGATTTAGCTTGATCTATGAGGCTCACAGTTTCCCAGTTGAAATGAGAACTAAGTCTATTCCTGTATTGTAAAAATACATGTGTTTTCAACTATTAATTGGTGTAACATTTGTGTATATAAACAGAGATCAAACCTCATTCCTTTGTAGTACTGAAGATGTTACCTAGTTAGGTAAATAAACACCTGCAAATAAACAACCAAGTTCAGAGAGGACCAAGGATTCCCACAGTGGAATTGTGTTTAGGAAACCTATGCAGATGAATGAGTCAGCACGCCCAACTTTCAATCTATTAGGTTATGTCTATATTGTGCTTATTTCTCTTGAAATATTTGCTGTTAAAATCTTCACTTCTGACCTGAGTTCAATATGTTATTGTAATATCCATTGGATTTCGTTTTATGACTGTTCCTTAAGAGTTTATCAATGTTTCTGAAGATGTAAATAATGTAGTAAATATGATAAATACCCTTATGTTAACCCTTCAAAATATCCTGTACCAGGAAAATTTACAATAACAGAATCTTGTAAGTCTGAATGTGTCTCCCCCTCCCTCCTTCATGAGAACTAGCAAGGGTCAAATACATTTTTGCTTCTTTGGCTTATCGGCTTGGTTGCAGTTCTTTCTCCTGCCCATTATAGAAAGATTGAACCCAAAATGTTTTTCTGGATAACTAAGGTTGACTGGTTTGGTTATGGGATGTTAATTATCATCATCAGTACTTAATTGTTATTCCAAAACAGCAATCCATCTTTTCTTTAAAACTGTTGTTGAATAAGAAGGTGATCATTTCTGACATAATTGTGTCAGGAGTACACCCCAAAAGGACAGTGCCAGAAACCTCACAGCACCAGAAACCTCAGAAACCTCAGGAAAGCCAAGAGACTCAAGCCAGCCTTTCCATTAAGAAAACCAAGAAGCACCAGCTGAAAGGAAACTCAGAGCAGCCCTGCTAATGGCTGTTACAAAAGTAACAGAGCTGACAACAGAAACACTGAAATAGAATCATTAAGATCAGGGGAATCAGGCTAAATATAAACTCTCCAAGGTAAACCTAAACTACTTCCTGCCCCCTGACAGGATTAATCTTTAGGACAAGAAAATACAAAAGCCAGGATAGGATTAACCCCTTAAAGTAGAGAAACAAAACCCAGAGCAATCAGAAACAAGAAAACCCATCAAGCTGCAAGAGCTTCAAAGGGGAATTAAGCATAAAAGGCTCAGATTCACACTCTCAACCTACTTGCAAGCCAGGAAGGCTCGGATGTGTCACTTTTTGCTTCTTGCCTTCCTACATTAAAAAACCCTCCACTTTCTGGCAGCTGGCTTCTGCATCCATTTCTTCTCAGCGGCTCCAGTGTCTCCCAGCTGGGAATGAACTGGGAAAATTTCTTCCAATAATTGGATGGAAAGCCTTTGTCTTGACTTTTTTCAGTCAGGTTACCAGCACATTTTCTTGATACTTGGGAGTTTACACTCAGTTGTGGAGCAGTTTGCAGAATTATAATTAAAACAAGCTCAGCTTTAGTGTGACAGCTCACCACTGTCTCCTGTGTTACTCAGAATTTATGAAAAGATTATTGGTAAAATTAATTAAATTTGATCAATGAATGTTACTGGTTTACAGCAAGACAATTATACATTTATCTCTTACTCTGTAATTTGTCCTGTTGAACCATCAAAATCAAATCATGTGGTTTTCGTTTACAGATAAAACAGAACATTTGTAGCTAAAAGGATTGAAATATATACTATGCTATATTCTTAAAGAGAATTTTGATCAAATGATTTTCTATTGATATGTGTCACTAGAGAAATTGTTTAGAATGTATAAAATCACTTTCAATTTATGTTGGAAATGGGAACAAGAAAGGACATTTTGTGTTTGGTGGATATGTATAAAACCAAGAGATTTTGGATTTAAATGCATACACTGATTCAGTGGATTGCAAAGATTGGGCGTTGGTAGAAGTTACCCTGAACGCCCTTTCTGGCTATGCAGCGAGAGAGCCCAGGATGAGTTGATTCCTTCCTATGATGTCATTTAGCTGAGTCTGTACTAAGATATAAAAGCCAGCCCCCAGAAGAGACCCGAGCTTTGGCGAAGATACTTGACAGACTGAAAGGTGTCTCTAGAAGCACAAATGAATACAGAAACATGACTTACCCTCTCCGGACAAATCAAGGGAGGGGCTGGGCTCTCTCACAACATAGACAGAAAGGGCATTCAGGGTAACTTCTAGCAATGCCCATTCTCCATGCTGCATCAAGAGCCCAAGATGGGACATACCAAAACTTGCATGTCCATGGATAGGTCCTCGTCCGGCTCATCACACTGACTGTTGAACCTTTCGTTGAAGCACCCGTCTGCCGAAGGCTGCAGTTGCCGAGGCAAAGACATCCAGATGGTAGTATCTGATGAAAGGAGACGGAGATGTCCATGTGGCCGCATGACAGATCTCCTCCAACGGTCCTTGGGTTGCCCAGGTAGCCGAAGTGGCCGCGTTTCTGGTAGAGTGCATCGTCAGACCTCGAGGAACCAGAAGGGCTGCAGCTTTGTAGGCCTGCTCAATGCAAGATCTGACCCACCTGCTAATAGTAGGAGAAGAGGCCTTGTGCCCTAAATGAGAAGGGGAAAGGAAACAATGGCTTCAGACTTCCTGAAGGAGGAAGTGTGCTTAATGTATATTCTAAGAGCCCTACCTACGTCTAACAATGCCACTGCTGCTCTAAGTCATGGTGCGGGAGGGGGCAGAAGCCAGGCAACATAATGTCCTGGAACCTGTGAAACAGGTGTTAACCCTTGGAATAAATGAGGGGTCCAGACTGAGGACAACCCTATCATTGTGAAAGGAACAAAGTTCCTGTCTGATGGAAAGAACAGTGAGCTCGGATACCCGCCTGGCTGAAGTGATGGAAATGGGGAACACTATCTTCAGAGTCAGGAAACGGAGAGACAATGTTCTAAGGGGTTCAAAAGGGGGCTTTGTAAGGGCATAAAGAACCACATGAAAATCCCAGGAAGGATACCTATAAACCACCGGATGGTGCAGATTGGAAGCTCTTTTCAAAAACCTCCTGACTGAAGGGTGATGGGATAAGGAAGGAAGCGAACCCCATGAAAGAACCAAGGAGAGGGCCTCAACCTGCCTGTATAAAGGTGTTGGGGCCAAACCTTTCTCCAGATCATGCTGAAGGAATCTAAGAACCTCTGCCAACTGGGCTAAAGCGGGAGAGAGAGACCCTCCCTAAGGCACCATCAGGAAGGGCCTTCCAGGTGGCATCATAAATGCGCCTTGTGGGAAGTTTGCGAGATGCCAGGATAGTGATGATGACCCTTTTAGGAAAACCAGCCACCTCTAGCTGCTGCTGCTGCAAGTGCCACACGGTCAGCTTGAGCCACTGGGGGTCTGGGTGGAGCAGAATCTCCTGATGAAGGGAGATTAGATGGGCTGGGATCCTCCAAGGAGAAGCCACCAACAGGTTGACCAGATCCGCAAAGCAGGGCGTCCTTGGCCAATAGGGTGCCAGGAGGAGGAGCTCCACTTGTTCCTCGAACATCTTCCGAATTACTGTCGGAATGATGGGAGCGGGAGAAAGGCATAGAGGAGACTTTTGGGCCACCTGCACTGAAGGGCATTGGTCCCCTCCGCTCACTGGCAAGGAAACCTGGTGAAGAATCTGGTGGCCTGGGCAATTTGAGAAGTGGAGAAGATCCACCTCTGGCATTCCGAATCTGAGGGAAAGGTCCCTGAACAGAGAAGGAGGAATAGACCATTCTGCCTGGTCAACTAGGCTCCTGCTGAGCCAGTCGGCCTGGGAGTTGTTGATCCCGAAGAAGTGGTCCGCCAAGATCGACAACAGGTGTTGCTCTGCCCATAACCCCAACCGTAGAGCCTCTCCCATGAGGGCTCTGGACCTCGTCCCCCCCCCCCCGCTGGTTGACATGAGCCATGGTGGCCATGTTGTCCATAAGGACTAGAACATGAGAGCCGGTCACTGAGTGCCTGAAATGCTTGAGAGCGAGAAAAATGGCTCTGAGCTCTAGCCAATTTATGGGAAGGGCCTGCTCTGACCTGGACCAAGGTCCTGAGCTATCTGGCCCTGCATATGGGAACCCCAACCCAGGAGCCTGGCATCGGTGGTTATCACTAGCCTGTCTGGGATCCTGAAAAGGAGTCCCTTCCAGATTAACAGGGAACAACACCAATTGAGAGATCTCCGGATTTGTGGTGGGAGCGGGACCTTGATGGATGAGTGGCTGGTTCCCGCTCGTTGGTAGGGAAACAGGAACCATTAGAATGGACAGGAGTGGAAAAATCCGTGGCTCTGGAAATATGACAGGTTAATTTGCAGATCCCGATGGGCCACATGGAGGACAGAATCAAAATGTCCAAGTAACATTGGATCGTAACTGGAACAGAAAGCAGAGATGCCATCAATGCTGCCAGAACCTTCGTGAAGACTCTTGAAGCCGATGAGAGGCCAAAGGGAAGTGCTCGATACTGGTAATGGGTATTCTGATAACAGAAACAGAAAAACTGGCGATGATGAGGTCAAATGGGGATGTGGAGGTAAGCCTCCATGAGATCAGTGGAAGAGAGGAGATTGCCCTCCCAAACACTCTCTAAAATAGAATGCAGAGTCTGCATTTTAAATAGCTTGTATTTTACAAATTGGCTGAGAAATTTTAGATCTAGGATGGTTCGCTACCCCCCCTGAGGCTTTGAGAACGATGAAAGGCGAGAAGAAAGCCCACGTCCCCATTGAGAGGGGGGAACAGGTTGGAATAGCTCAGAATTCAAGAAGGAGTTGAATAGCCTGATTCATGAGGTCTTGCCTTGAAATCTCCCGAGAGACAGGACAGATTAAAAAAAAATGGGGGGGGGGCTGCATTAGGAAGACCAATTGTAATCCTGACCTAATAGTGCTGAACACACAGGCATCCACTGTTGACTCCTCCCATTTAGAGGCAAAGAAGGCTAGGCAACCTCCGATGGGTGGAGAGAACAAGGGATTACTTAGAGTGATGGCAGGAACGACCCCCACCCTCCCAAAAGGGCTGTTTGCCAGTATAAGGAGCTGGGTGATAGTTGGCTCTCTTCCCAGAAGAAGAGAGAATTTTACATTTATCTGTGGTTTCGATGAGATAAGGTTCCAGAGCATCGCCAAAAAGCTTATTGCCCGCGAATGGAACAGCTGGAGCAGTGGAGTGGCAATACAGGATGGTAGATGATTAATGGATGCTTCCTTCAGCCTGTCTCATCACATGGATGATCACATGTATGTTGAGTGGCCCTACAATGAACAGGGCATTTAAGAAAGAGTTGTGTTTTTGTTGAAATGTGTGGATCAATGATTACATTGTTATTGATAACAAAGGGCCATAGGTATGGCACCTGGGAGGGTGGACCATACAGTCCCACTATGCTTGCCCTGGAGGCTTATCTATCCCACAGCTATTACCCATCCCACAGGTATCCCTGCCCATCCCACAGGTATCCTAACCCATCCCACAGCTATTACCCATACCACGGGTATCCCTGCCCATCCCACTGCTATCTTAACCCATCCTACAGCTATTACCCATCTCACAGGTATCCCTTCCCATCCCACTGCTATCTTAACCCTTCCCACAGCTATTACCCATCCCACAGGTATCCCTGCCCATCCCACTGTATCCTTACCCATCCCACAAGCATACAAAGGCTTAAACCATTTCTAAAAGTTTCCACCAAGACTTTATTGACTAAAAGAATTGAACCAAGTGTGTGAAGCAAAGATAAACTTTATTAATAACAAACTGTGAAAGCAAAATGACCCAAGTAAAGTGTCCCAAGCAAAGATAAAGTCAACAGGTAGCAATGCAGTCTCTGGCACTCAGCTCAGTCACTCTGAGGCGTGCCCATAGTCTCAGGGGTGAAGGATCCAGGTGCTGTGGAGGTGGCTGCTGCTGGAGTGCTGGTCTGAGGTGCCATTGGGGTGCCTGGTCCCGAGAGGGCAACAGGGGATGGTGTGTGGAGGAAGCTCTCAGAGAGCTAGCTCAGTCCCGTGATGTTGAGAGCCCCTTCCTCCATGACATGGAGTGTCAGTCCCAAGACCGATGACAGATGTTCTGAGGCCGGGCTTGGCTGTAGGGTGGAGGAAGGAGGAGTGTAGTGGGGCTGTCTGATCTGCAGCTGAGCGAGGTGAGATGTGGGTGGCATCGGTGGCATGGGTGGCATCGGTGGCATCGGTGGCGTTCGATGTACCTGTGCCTGAACTGGGAAGGGCTGCCTGTGCTGCTGGAACTCCTGGTAGCTATAGCCTTGCTAGGTGAGGGCCTGTGGAAAGCCTTGGAAGGGCTGTGACATCACCTGGGGTGGAGGAGCAGACCTGGACTGGGTGGGAGCAGGTTCAGCTGGGCCTGGAGGGTTGTGCAGAAGACCGGTGATCCTGTCCTTGATCACCTGGTACTGTGATTCGGACATGTCCATGAGGGTCTGGTTGACGTAGGTGAGGAAGGGCTTTCGGTTTGAGGAGGTATGTCGGTGTGTACCAGCTGAGAGAGGAAATCTACGCTGCTTTTGATGGTGTCCTTGATCTCCAGCAGGACAGTGTGGCTCTGCCCCTCCGGTCTGGCTCTCTGCCTGCTTTCTGTGGAGGTGGAACTGGGGGTGGATGTGGGTTGGTCTCTGGTGGAAGTGCCCTCTCCTTGCTCCCACTGCGTCAGGGGGTCCTCCACGTGCTCCGCCACGGGGAGTGCAGCTGTCGGGGGGGTCTCCGTTGTGGGACGCTCCACAGATACCTGCCTGGACACAGGAGCTGACTCTTGGCCAGAAGAGGACTGGCTCTCTGTGGGCTGCCTGAGAGAGAGGGTAGACAGAGGGGCTGCTCCTCGGTGGCGGATCTCACCCTCCAAGAAGCTGCACTTGGCCATCACGTAGGTCTCCTGGTCAGTGAGCTTGACCGTGGCCTGGCCAGACTTCTTCAGGTGCAGCTTCCCATACCAGGTGTGCCTCAGGAGACAGGCTCATAGATAACTTCTCCTCCCCTGGGAGGGCTTGACTGGGTCCCACAGGTGTGACCTGAAAGTTGCACTCCCTTCTGTTGAATAGTTCTGTTGAATTGCCTCTCTAAGGCTGCATGTCTGTGCTTTTCTGCCTTCAACTCAGCCTGAGTTGCCTTCTTAGGAGCTAGAGCCTTAGCTCTGATTTTAGCAGCCACCTCCCTCTGGACTGATTGGGATGGGTTGAGATACCTTTGGGATGGGTTGAGATATCTGTGGGATGGGTTGAGATAGATGTGGGGATAGATAAACCTCCATTGCAAGCATAGTGGGACTGTATGGTCCACCCTCCCAGGTGCCACACCTATGGCCCTTCATTATCAATACTAATGTAATCATTGATCCACACATGTCAACATAAACACAACTCTTTATTAAATGCCCTGTTCATTGTAGGCCCACCCAACATACATGACCCAATCTCATCCGTGTGATGAGACAGGCTGAAGGAAGCATCCATTAATCATCTACCATCCTGTATTGCCACTCCACTGCTCCAGCTGGGGAGTTGCACCAGTGTTTCAGGAGGTTGCGCTGCTTCTTCCCTTCACGTGAGGCTCTGTTGGGGCCTTGCACATCCTCAGTGTCTATCAGGTTTTGCCCTTGCCTCCATTCCCCAGGCTCCATGTCCCCATTGCCTTGTTGGAGGTCCACGAGCCTGTTCTGCAAGACTGGGTAGCGGGTGCGCATGAGATTGTGCAGGATGCAGCAAGCTTCCACGATCCTCCTCACGGTCTCTGGGCGATGCTGTATGGTGGTGAGAAGTACCTGGAACCTGTTGGCCAGGATGCCAAAGGCGTTCTCCACCACCCGCCTTGCCCTGGACAGCCTGTAGTTGAAGATCCTCTCTTCACGGGTGAGGTGTCTTGAAGTGTAGGGCTTCATGAGGTAGGTTCTGAGGGAGAAGGCATCATCCCCCACGATGAAGTAGGGCACATCTTGTGTGTCGTTGGGCAGGGGGTCTGGATCTGGGAAGCCCATGATGAGGTTGCGTTCCAGCCCCTCCTTGAGGTCACTGGCGTTGTATACCTGGGCATCTGAAGATGAGCCGTTGCCTGAAGCATCGATGTACATGAACTTGTAGTCAGCATCGACCATGGCGAAGAGGACAATGCTGAAGAAGCCCTTGTAGTTGAAATAAGTGGACCCCGACTTGGCTGGAGCTTTGCAGGCCACGTGCTTGCCATCTATGGCTTCAACGGTGTGGGGGAAGTTCCACCTCTGATACCACTGCTCTGCAACTTTCTTCCATCCTTCTTCAGTGGAGGGCCACTGGAGGAGCTCCTCCATGTATTCTTCGATGATGGGCTGCACCACTTTTCTGACCACAATGCTGATGGTGTTGTGTGGCACCCTCCAGCCGTACTGCATGCTCCTGTAGGTGGTCCCTGAGGCCAGGTGGTGCAAAGTCAGTGCCACCTTGCACCCAGGTTCCAGGCTGGGCCGGAATTTGGTGCTCTGCTTAGTCAACCTGGGTGTCAGCCGCTGCACAACTTCGTCAAACATGACTGGAGGCATCCTCATGAAGTTCTGGAATGCACGAGTGTCTTCGTTCCTGAGCTCCACCATCAGCTTGTTGTACAGTCCGTACTCTGCTCTTTTCCCGATCCATCTTCGGACCCAGACGCTTCTTGGCCGCCTCCTTTTCTTCCCGTAGTAGAGTTCACAGAGCCTGTAGATGGCTTCGCACTGTTGCAGAGCGATGGTGACTACCAAAAGGAGTTTGTTACGATCCATGTTGGACATGACTGGATGCTGTGGAAGAGCAAGAGTCAGATGAAGGCTGCAGAGGTCTGCACAGCTGGGCTGCTGGGCTGAAAGTGAGATCCAGGTGAGTTGCTCCCCCTTTTTATAGGCAATATAGGTTTTCCCCTATGTGTCCTTTTGCATCTTCTAGGCATCCTCTAGGCATCCTCTAGACATCCTTAATATCCGAGATAGGTCCCCTCTGCGAACGTTTTTTCCGTTTTAAATGCTTTGTATGCGTGCTGCATCCGCTTTCAGCCTTTCTCCGTCCGTGCTGCTAACGCTGCGCGTCCGTTCCACGTCCGTTCCGCTTCCTCCCTGTGTCCGCTTTCCTCTGGAGCGGATGCGAGTTGCGCGGATGTGCAGCGGATGCCTAGCAGATATAGCGGATGCGTAACGGATGCCGACGGATGCAGAACAGATGTTCCCCGTATGCCTAGCGGATGCAGAATGGACGCGTTGGATACTTTTTCCGCTCAGAAAGTTTTGAGCAGCTCAACGGATGGCAAGTGTTTTTCTCCGTTTTACATCCTCTTTCCATCCGTTGGTGCAGTGTGACAGGGGCTTTAAAGACTGCTGATCATTTGGCTGGAGTCTTTACTAGGATCTTCAATCGGTCTTTATCCCAGTCCACAATTCTATCTTGTTTGAAGGCTTCCACAATTGTTCCGCTGCCAAAGAAGTTCCCTGTCAATAAACTCAACAATTATAGACCGGTGGCACTCACTCCTATCATCATGAAGTGCTTTGAGAAATGGGTCTGCCGGCACGTCATTTCTAGTCTTCTGCATACATTTGATAAACACCAGTTTGCATACAGAAGAAACAGAAGACGCTTTAGCCATCCCTCTTCACACTGCTCTGACTCATCTGGAACAACGGCAAGGCTATGTGAGGATGTTTTTTGTAGATTTTAGTTCTGCATTTAACACAATTCTTCCACATAGACTAGTGTCTAAACTTCTGGACCTTGGACTTTCTCATTCAGTCTGCCTTTGGATTATGGATTTCCTGTCTGATGGCTCACAGAGAGTAAGATAGGTAATCATACCTCTTCAGCCCTTAATCTTAACACTGGTATACTACAGGATTGCATGTTGAGTCCCTTACTCTATACTCTTTATGTGCATGACTGCATTCCCACTCACACTAGTAATACTACTAAATTTGCAGATGATACAACAGTGGTGGGACTCATCTCTGGGTGGGATGAATCTGCCTATCGAGATGAGGTGGACTGGTTGCTTTTGTAGTGTGGAGACAATAACTTGGTCCTCAATACCAACAAGACCAAGGAACTTATAGTGAACTATAGAAGGAACAGATCAGACATCCAGCCCTTGTTTATCAATGGAGATCTAGTGGAGTAAATGGCCAGTTTTAAGTTTCTGGGTATTACCATAAAAAAGGACCTGACCTGGGGTGCTCATATTGCAGCCCTGGTCAAAAGGGTCCAGCAAAGATTATACTACCTGAAACTTCTCAGAAAACAGCAACTGAATTAAAAACTGCTGGTGACCTTCTACTGCTGCACCATACAGAGTATTTTAACTTACTGCACCTCTGTGAGGTTTTCCAATTGCACGGTGGCAGATAGGAAAGCACTCCAGAGAATCTGGGCATTGCCCAGATGATCATTGATTGCCCTCTCCCCTCTTTGGAAGAGCTTTATAGCTCCCGCTGCCCTAAGAAAGTTCAAAACATTCTCAAAAATTCATCTCATCTTGGGAACCCTTTTTTTTGAACTATTACCATCTCGCAGACAGTACAGAATAATAAAAACAAGGACAAATAGGCTGAAAAACAGCTTCTATCCCAGGGCAGTAGCTCTTTTCAATTCTGCTTTATAGTGCAGTATGGGTGTGGTGTCGGGAGTTTTCAGTTCAATGTGTGGAGGGTGAAGGATGTGTGTTTGGGTTTATTTTCATGGTCATGGTCATGATGTGCACTGAAGATGGTGTTTGATTTTGTTGTACAAGGTGCAATGAAATAAACTAAACTAAACCAAAACCTTGTTTCAAATTTATCTGCAGCTAAATCTGCACTTTAGCTTTCTAAAATCAAAGTCTTGGTTCGGTTTTTGCTATTTATTTCAAATTGATTGAGTTCTAAAGCTTGTAATTAATTTTTTCATTCATTAAATATTGGAGGCAAACTCACCTGATATTTTCAGACTTGTCAATTCAAAGGTTTCTAATAGCTGAAAAGTAGTTAAGCAATTTCTGAATGTATTTAAAAAGGAAATATGCAAACTAGTATCCTTTTAAAGGTTTGGACTACAGTCTGAGCAAAATAACTATTCCCTTGTCTCCCAGTACTCAAAACTTGTCAGAGACTACTGTCTAATTGCTTCATGAGAAGCAATGGCCTATGGCACTTGTGGGCAATCTCCAGTCTTTTCTTTATCCACAAACAAGAGATTGAAGAGGTAGCCTACTAAGTGGCTGCTTGTTCTTTGGTTCTGCTTTTTGCGGAGCCATCTTCAGTCCACCATTTCTTCCTTTGGAAGTTTCATTTTGATGCCCATTTCTGTATTTTGTCATTGTGTGAGGTTAAATAAAAAAGAGTGGGTTTTTAGAGAAGCCACTGTTCTATTGTTCATTGAATTGTTTTCTTGAAGATGATTGGAAGTCTATTCAAGTTCTTTTAAAAAAAGATATTTAAATGTTGCAATCAGCATTAAATACATTTATTTAAATTTATTTGGGGTAATTTTGTTTTTATTAATCGTACATATATTTTTAGAAATGGATTATTCTGTAGTTATCTTGTTACAGGCCTTTTTTTTCATATTAAGTCAATTAATTTGTCTAAAGAATTCTAACCTGAGTATAACCTTATATATAGTGAAATGATTGGGATTGAATAATATTTTAATGCAGTACTATGACATATGGAGAGTTTTATTTGCTTTGTGTGTTCTGAGTGCCAGGAATATTATGCATTTGTATTGAAAATCCATAATTCTCATTTTTTTCAGAAGTAATTATATATGTGTGTGTGTGTATGTGTGTGTGTGTGTATATTTATGAAAAGTTTTTTTTTTTTAAAGTTTTCGCGGGTACTTACATGTGTGCTGTTCAGCTTCCTTCGGGTATTATCCCACGTCATTGTAGTAACTCAATGCAGAAGCCTGATGATGGCAGATGAGATTCTGCTGAAACGTTGCTACAACTTTAAAAAGCACTACAATGACGTGGGATAATACCTGAAGGAAGCTGAACAGCACACATGTAAGTACCCGCAAAAACTTAAACACACACACACACACACACACACACACATATATATAATCAGTAATGTTGATATTCTTTTTTAAATATTGTACTGAATAATAAAGTTTTGTATAAAATTATAATGTTCAGTGACTGAAAAGTAGGCCATTGGTATAATAATGAAAAACTCCATCAAACGCTACTGGAGCTTGCATTTGTGTGTTTCTTGGTCAATGTGGTTTAACCACATGTTTTGACAGAATTAGCTATTTCTTCCTGAGAGCATTGTACAGAATGAAAAATAGTGCTTCTGAATCAAGAGCACAGCGCGTCTTAGCTTATCTTTCCTTCAGTATAACTCTAACCTACTTTTCACAATTATCTGATATATTGAGACTGCATTTTAAACAAGAAAACGCTTTTAAGAAGACCTTAATAGAGATGTAATAAGTCTCTTTCTCCTTATCCCAATTTAAGTCCTACATCATTTTAGTCATTTCATACATATGATGAAATAAGCTCAACTTCATGAAAGTTTATGCCTTTTAATAATATTTGTTAATCTAGCTAAAGTGATATCAGACCACTTCAGATTCTCAGAATTTATGCCACAGCTATTATGGTGAGAAGGAAAAGAAAAGAGGAAATCTGCTTCAATTTGATAGTGGGTGTGGGGGGCAAATGTTTTCTTTGCTATCATTGTTCTTTTGTGTTACGCTATTTTTGTCTTTTTTGTATCTTTTTACTATTAAAAATGATTGTAACAATTGTAAACCACCCAACTAGAGTCGCAGGGAGTCAGTGGCATCTAAGTTTCATAGATTATTATTGTTATTGTTATTATTATTATTTCTTTTATTAATTAAACATGAAACTCAGTCAACTGAGCTTTTAAAAATGTATCACAAATATCATTGACTGGCACTGATGGTTGATACAGGTTGCTGCCAGCATCCTAGGTATCAACCAAATATCTTCTTAAAATGTATGTTGTTGGGTACTCTATCTTTTTTATCTTCATTTTTAAGTGCTTTAGTTTTATTGTATTGCAAATAGTTGCTGGGGTGGATCCACAGTTTCATTGTACTTGTACAATGACAATAAAGATCTTCTAATTCTAATTCTTCTAATTCCGAGTAGCGCAGTCTTTTGCAACTCTGCTGGTGCTACAGCAGGAAGCTGCATTTCTTGATGTATTTTGCAAAGTTCTTGAACATACCAAAAACTTGGCAGCAAGTGCCCCGATGAAAATGGGTATCATTGTTACATGTTACATCCATAATTGCATGATTTCGATGGCCAGGTCGCAATATTTCATGATTTTTTCCAGTTCTTTTCCTTCGACTCTGGCATCTCCTGGTACAGCGATATCAGTAAATTGTACACTTTGGTTTTTGACAACTATAATATTTGGTATGTTGTGTTCCAAATGATGATCTGTCTGTATTCAAAAGTCCCACAAATCTTTATCTTCTCCTTTTCAACAACTTTTTCCACTTTATGTTCCCATGACTTCGGATACAGGTAAGTCGTATTTTTTATATAATGACCAGTGGATTAATTTAGCAACTCAGTCATGTCTAGCTTTGTAATTAGTTTGCGCGATTTTGCTGCACTCACACATTAAGTTTGAAACAGTTTCAACTTTGTCATTGCAAAGTTGGCCGTTTGGATTGTTTTATCTTGGAATTTTCTATCTTCGCTTTCATGGCATTAGTTTATAGTGCTTGTTCTTCAGCCAGTATTAAACCTTCCATTTCTTTCTTGATGGTTCCCATCTTAAGCCATGCCCATGTCAAGTTATCACATTTTCCTTCAATGTTTTTCAAGTGCTGTCCATGCAAAGCTTTGGTTTTCCATCCATTTAATCTGTCATCCAATTTATATTCTGCCTTTTTTCTGTTGTTTTTATTGTATTCTCCATTTTCACAGCCTGCAGCAGTTTTTCTGTACTTTGATTCATATAGTCATTCAAACTTCATTTTTCTTCTTCTACAGTTTGATAGATTTGCAGTAGCCTTCTGCCCCCTATTCTTCTTGGCAGGTACAATCTGTCGATGTCACTTTGTGGATGTAGAGCGTGGTACATATTCAAAAGTTTATGTGTTTTCTGATCCAAATTTTCCAGTTCAGCCAAGTCCAGTTGATGATTCCAGCTGGGTAGCGTATCACCAGAACTGCCCATGTATTAATGGCTTTAATTATGTTTCCAGCATTTAAATATTTTGTGGACCCTCCTGATGTGTTCGTTTTGTGTTGACTCTTTGATTTTTCCATTCAAGATATTATCTGCTTCCAATATGCCCAGGTATTTGTAACAATAAGCCTAGGTATCCTTTGCTAATGCATTCTCTGTGCTTTCATTTCTCAGTTCTATTCCTTCTATTTTCCATTTTTCCTCACTGCATGGATAATATAGCACATTTTTCAAGTCCAAAGTTCATTTTGATGTTGCTGCTGAACAGTTGAACTGTGTTGAGTATTGATTTAAGTTCAGTGGGGCTTTTCGCATAAATTTTTAAGTCATCCATGTAGCCAACATCTTGCTATGCTGGCTTGAGATTTGGTAGCCCAGTTTTGTGTTTCATAAGATTATTATTAGTGGAATTAATGTAATGTTGAACAGTAGTGGCAAAAGTGAGTCCCCTTGGAAGATTCCTCATTTGATGTTGATTATGTTCCTTATTATTCCTTATTTTTATTATTATTCAATATTTATTATCATCATCATCAACAACATCAACAAAACCACTAGATCTGTATCTCTTTACTTCCATCTAGTGGTTGTCCAGAATTTTGCAGTGTAGGTCTCATAGCTTTAACTTAGTGCATTCTATTGAAGGTAAGCCTTGAAAAGGTAAAGGCACATTGCTCGCTTTATGCCTACTGAGGTTATATTTATTGGCAAGCTAGTCAGAAAAATAACAGTTACAGCATTAAGGGTGCTAGCAGAATGAGTCATTGGCATTCATTACTCTTGCTACTCTTGGAGACAACTGAATTAAAGTAAATTGATATCAATTTGCCACAGCTACAGTATTTCACATCAGTAGCTATGAGAAGTAGCTAAGACAGCTATTTGAAAGTATTGTCTACAGGACCTCTGTGCTGCCTTCGGTATTTCTAGTACATATGTATATAGGCAGCATACTGATTTCTTTAAATCAGTCTTGTCAAGGAACCTTAATCAAACTCTTAGAGGACATCAATATTGTTTGTTCAGGGCAATAATATATTAACATAGCTTTGATCATGACTTTTGAGAAATGCATGTTAACTATCAATTGAGTTAATCTGTTCTTATTACTTAGAATGATAATTGACGTATAGCAATATTAGCATTCATATACCACTGTTGTAAGTGCTCACATTTAAATATTATATCCTTTATTCTTCCAGCAGTACACTATTTTAATCTCATATTGTTGTTAGGGGTCTAACTAAGGCTGCTTGATACTACAGATGTGTTCATTGTTAGTTCACTCATGCAGTTTAACACTTTGCCACTTATCTCTCTTGATAGTATTTTAAAGAGGTTATATTTAAAATATTGTAAAAAGTAAATTGGTACAGATCCTGTTAAAGTTATTAATGTTTAGACATACAGTATATAATAAAAAATCAGAAGGACTCAAGGAATTTTTATTTGTAACAATTCTTGGATCTCATTCATATTTTTAGCCATCTACTGGGGATGATGTACTTGATGAGCACTTAGGTCCCTTCCTATTCTGTGAATTGTCCCAAGGCTGTTGAGATTCAGGCAGCTTACAGGTTTATGAATGAATATGTAAATTAATATTATAAGATTTTACGAATAATGTTGATAAATATGACATGCAGATAGCTCCATATTTGTAATAATGACTAATATTTCATATTAATGCTGTAGACTTCTTTGTAAACCAGGGGTGTCAAACTGGATTTCTTTGAGGGCCAGATCAGCATTGTAGTTCTCTTTGGGCTGGTGGGGGATGGGGCAGGGAGTGGTGAGGAGATGGAACAGACATCTCCTGCAACACCCTGTTGGCCAAAATGAGGCTCATTTTCAGTGTCCAGCAGCACTCTCCCATTTCAGCCACACAGAGGCCTTGAAAGACTTCCATGGGATCTGTTTTTGGCCAGCAGAATGGTGCAGGAAGCCGAAAATGGGTTGGGGGTGCATGCGGTCCTCCCACAGCCCATTTTGGCTGGCAGAGGCTCTGCAGGCAGGTCCTTTGATATTTCCAGGAATATCAAAGGGTCAGATTTTAGCACCCTGCAGGCTAAATCTGTCCTGCAGGTCTTGAGTTTGACACCCCTGTTGAACACCCATTGGACTGGTTGCATTACTGTTTCTCATACAGATATTATTTCCGAAACTGGCATGGGACAAATGACAAGGAGCCAGCCATATATCGCAGTATTCCTCGCTCAGCTGACTCAGAGGACAGATCATATAGGAGTGAACAAGGCAATGCCATCCTGGATAAATCATCATTTGCCTATCTCTTTGAGCAAGTATGGCATTTCTTTTCATAGTTTGTCCATTTGGATTAAGTCTAACATATATCTGGAGTGTTGTGTTAGACTAAATTGTAGTTCAGGAGAAAGTAACTTGACAAAAACTCCACAAAATGTTGGAATGGAAAGACTGCATAAACAAGAATGGTGATCACACAAAATATTGCACAGCGAAAACCAAGCTGTATGAAACGGATTGGTGAATCTGGACACCTATCAATTTAGAGCCAGAAAAGTAAGAAAACTGACCTACATTTTGTACACATAGTAAAACTCATATAATCTGATTCTCCTTGGATAGAGTATTATTTCATATTGTAAATGTGAAGAATACCTATCCAATATGAAAATCTTGCTAAAATCTAGCCTGTTTCCCCGAAAATAAGACCTATCCCAAAAATAAGCCCTGGCACGCAGCCACCTAGCCATTCTGTCTGGTTGCTCATAGTGCCACAGCCATGAAGCAAGGTGGGTGGTAGTGAAGCTACCCCATGCACCCTGCACCAGCTTATCTCAAGGCTCCTGCAGTCAGGCCATCTGTGCACCGACACCTGTCTCATGGCAGCAGCTCCAATCATGTGCATCAGGAGTCTATTTTGCCACTGGCCTGCTTGTTTGCTTGTGACCACAATGGAGCAGGAGGCTGAACATCACACTAGTGTTGCAGCTGCGAGGTCAGGCAGGTGGCAGGGCATGGATAAAAGTTGGGCTGCGGGGACCCTGAGGTAAGCCGGTGCAGGGCGCATGGGGCACCTCCACCTCCCCACCCCACTGGTGCATTGCTCGGTCTCCTCTGTTGCAACCACGAGCAAGCAGAAGAAGTGGGCTGGCAGCCATGCAGGGTCCTGCTGGATGGGGCTGCTGGAACTGCCATTGCAAGGCAAGGAGGTGTCGGGGCATGGGTAGGCAGGCTGTGAGGGCCCTAAGCTAAAGTGGTGCAGGGTGTGTGGGGCAGTTCTTCCTCCCCTCACCTCACAGCAGTGGCACTGGTAAACCCCACAGCCTCTTGCCCCTCCACGAGCAAGCAGAAGAAGTGGACCTTCTGTACAGGGGGGGGGGGGGGGGGAAATAAGAGACCCCCAAAATAAGCCCTACTGCTTATTTTACAGCCCAAAAGAAAATAAGACCTGGTCTAATTTTTGGGAAAACACAGGTAGTTTAGTTACTTAGTTCGAGCTTTCATGCAAACAGATGAAAATTATCAGAATTGGATTTCAAATATGTGGCCAAACAGTAATAATGACTTCTAGAGAGCTTTCTTGTTTATCTTCACTGTTGTGCATCTATTGTTTCTACATATTTAGAAATATGTAGAAAAGTAAATATTGTACATATTTACTTACCTATTTATCCCCCTGTTCCTTTTCAGGATAGGATATGATACAGAGTCAATCCAAGAATGTGTTACTATTGTTCTGTTGAACATCTCACTACCATTCTCATAGAAATATCTTTAATAGGATTATAGCATTCACCTGTCTCAGTTTTATCCTAAAATTTCTGTTAACATTTGTATTCATTTTCTTTGCTCTCTTCTTAACTATTCCTTTGTCTTTGGGGCTTCATTCCTAGCAGTTTTTTCTCTTTACAGTTTTACATTATGCAATCATTCTTATTTTTTTGCAGGAAAGTTTAGTATTTTGTATAACAGAAAATGCTTTGCCTATGTAAAATTGCTATGCCAATCTTTGACAATATTTTTGTTCGTTCCTCAATAAGAGAACAAGAATAATTCCCAAGGAGATAGATCTCAGATCTACTGTTTTGGATAATTCCTTTCTTCATATTATTTTGGATTATTCTTTATTAGGGGAAATATGACTTCATCAATGATATTGCCTCCTTAAAAGACCTGCACACCGAACAGGAAATTCACCAATTTAAAAATGAGAGCCTGGGAATGGCTGTCCTCCACCTGTGTCATCTTGCACTGAAGAAAGGCATTTCTCTTGAGGAGGTAGCAGAAAAAACAAGGTATTGTCATTATTTATGAAACTACATCTTTGTTTAATAATGTGCTTTTTAGTCATGTGGTCCAAAATTTATTTTTAAAGAATTTTGCATATTATTTATTGAAATAAAAACACTATCATAAAACTTACATTTGTTGGAACTCTTTAACTTGCACATTGCTACTGATAGGAGTTTTATATGTGTGTGGGCCAATTCAACAATGAGCCTAGTTGCCAGTAATCATTTAATGTTGGAGGAGATTAGATGGAATGTCAGTCTGTGTATCTTTCTAATTTTGTAATTTGTTTTACTGAATAAATATATTCATACCTATGAAAGCTGCTTTTGGTACCAGTTTGTTTATGTTCCTTACAGTTTCAAAGAGTGCATCCCACGGTCCTTTTACCAACAGCTTCAGCAGAACAATTCTTTGACCAAGTTCCGCATGAAGAATGTTTTCAAGAAATTCTTGCAGCGTTTCCAGCAGCACACATTGAGCACTGGCAAACTTACAGAACAAGATCTCATGTACAAGTACTTAGCTACTTTGGAAAATTTGGCTCCACGTTTTGGGACTGAGCTGTTTGCAGCTGTTTCACTGGAAACTGTTTTGGATGGTGAGAAGGTGCCACTTTATATCAATGGTGGTCATATGCATTTGGAGAACTCCTATTCCTCCTCTCATAGTACCAGGCCTGGCACACATGAAGTCTGGGTCACAGGCACTAATGGGATTCAGTGGCGGCCTATCCCTGCTGAGGTAAGATTTTTTGTGGATTTGTCTTCATGTAATTCTGGAGATCTCAGCAAATTATTCCTGAGATACACATAGGTGGGCGAGTTGGTTAATTATATCAAAATAGCAGATGTGACCAGGTGATTAAAGCCCTCCTTCAACATCCAGTTTAAAAAGACATCTTGATCATATCATCACTTTGACATTCATTAACACACACAAACACATTGATATTCTGGGAACGCTTAACTTTATTTGTTCCAATTAAAAGTCCAAATTTCAAAAGATTTTGTCAGGAAAACTGGTTCAAATACAACTTAAATCTTAATTAGCATAGAAGTCTTAATAACAGCCAAAATCAGTTCAAAATAAAGCTTTAAACAGATGCAATTTAATATTCATCTAAATTTTTTATAAAAGTTAAAGAAAGAAACAAAACAGTCTCTGCATAGATCACATATTGTTGACAGATTATTGAATTCTGGGGTCTATAAGCATCCTTTTCTTTCCATTTGACTTCTGTCTAATGTTCAGGTTGCAGATTTGGTAAGCTCAAAAAGATGCTTATAAAAGTATACAAGCATATTGATAAATGTTTATATAAGCTAATTTGCTTTTATAAAGGCATTATGCTACTGTTCCTGTTTTGAAATATTACTTCCCCATAATAGGCAGCATGATCACCTACAGTTTTGTTTCTTCATAGCAGAAGTTAATAATTGACATCTTCTAGAAAATGCGGATCCAGTTCACCTTGAGGGCCAAGTTTGTAGTGTGGCTTATGAAATCCAAACTTTTGCAAGTGAAGAATAAATTACTCATTTTTTATGCAAGGGAATGGATGTCTTGATTCTGCATCTTTGGAAGATGGTATATTAGGGCTAGTTGATAGAAAGAATGTTACACAATTATATTAGAATCACTGCCAAAGAATCCAAAATTTACTTTAAAATTCTTCTTGCAGAAACCACAAAGTCAGCCCCATAAAATTTATTTTGGGAGGAAAGTCAAGACTAAGGAGCACAAGTCCAAGCAGTCCTACCAATCAGTGGAGCAACGTGAAGCTAAATGGGCACACTTTTGTGATTTTCAAGAGATCACACATATTGTTGTCAAAGATTGCAGCATCAGCATCCATCGCCAAGACAATAAATGTCTGGTAGGTGAAAGTGTGTCCCGCTACTATTTTACAATTTTTGTGTGGAGTTATGACATGTTTTTGATGAATGTTGTAGGTTATTAAAGAACAAAACATGAATATTGAGAGTTAAATGAAATTCAGATTATTTTTACTGTGGTGGAGTTGGTCATTTTTTTTATCTATGTTAAATCTGATGGCTCTATATAAGGCAGTAAATGTGACATTAACTGAATTGGGGAGGAGGATGTGTAAGCAAAAATATTGGTAACAAATAGCAACAAATTGTACAGATTCCCTGAATAAAATGTGCAGTTTCTAATGGGCTTTTATTTTGACCCTGTAGCTCAGGACTAACAATTGTGCTTTTCCTTTTTTTAAAAAAAATAGGATTTGACTCTGTCATCCCATGAAGCTGCTCTCTCCTTGATTTCATTAGTAGATGGTTACTTCAGATTAACAGCTGATTCTAGCCATTATCTGTGTCATGAAGTTGCCCCACCACAACTTGTTATGAGCATCCAGAATGGCATACATGGACCCATGCAGTAAGCAATTAAGCCTCCTGTCCTCCATGGCCTGGTTTGAAAGGAGGGAACTTCCACGTCATATCTAAAAGTTTTCTCTTCCTAGGGAAGAGTTCATTCTGGCTAAACTGAAGCGGGAAGGGCAGGAAGACGGGCTGTATGCCCTCCGTTGGAGTGTCCTTGATTTCAACAGATTGATTCTATCAGTACTGAAGAATGACCAAGTAAGAGATGGGAGAATGGCATAATGGACTTTTTTGATTCTGTAAACCAGCTTTCCTAAGCTTGTATTCTCTGAATGTATACTTTGCTTTTCAGAAATCCCAGCCAACAAACTTTGCTGAGAATTCTAGGATCAAATGTCCATGCCTCTATAGAGTGCAAGCTAGAGAAAAGCTACATAACTTTTTGTTTTAATGTTCTGAGGATTTCTTTTAAAGATAAACAAATAATATACATTTCATCAACTTCCTAGATGTACAGGCAGCATGTTTCTAAAGTAGGAGTGCAAAAATCCTCTGTTAATGTTTGGTAAATATATGAAATTGCCTTGTAACAAGTCAGGTAATTAGTTTTAATCAAACCCAAAACTATTGACATGGATTCAGAATAACTGTCCAGACTTTCAGACAGAAGCTTATCTAGCACCATGTAGAAACTTTTGCTTCCGTAAAATATGCTCTATCACTAATATGACCTGAAGAAGTGACAAGCTTTGTCTTGTTTGGGACTCATCAGGCATAGGTAGCCAGAGATCTGTCTGTAAAATTTGAACTCTCGACCAGGAACTGAATTCTATTTCTGTTAGCAGGTTTGAACCGCAGAAAAAGTATGCCTGATAGTATCCTAAGGAATCCCAAATAGAATGAAAGTGGTCCTGCACTGCCTCTTTGTGGTCAATATAAATAGAAAATACACATGATGTAAAAATAGAAAAATCTACCTCTTCCTCCTGACAGTGAAGTTGGAAGACATGTAAAACTTTGTATATGAGAGCATAATGCAACGTAGCATCTGTAACTCCCTGATCTGAGAATTTCAGAAAAGGAAGGTGGACTATATGTACCATTCTAAAAATAAATGCTATCCACTAAGTTAAACCCTGCAATTATCTATGGAAATGAATTTTTGTTAGAATCATGGTAAGCTGCTTCCAGAACATGCTACTGATTGACTGTATAAATAGGTATCCATTTCTTACTTTTTTCCTTACTGTTTTTTTTTTCACCAGAGTACCAGTACCCAAGGTAATGCAAACTATAGACAGTTCCGGATCCAGAGGAAAGGAAATTCCTTTGTACTTGAAGGCTGGGAGCAAGAGTTTCCTAGTGTCCAAGAACTAATGAATGCTCTCAAAGGCTGTACTCTAAAATCTGGAACTGACATCTTCAGTTTGAAGAGATGCTGCCTCCCAAAACCAGGAGGTACAGAGCAAACCAGAATTATCTTTTCCCATTAAATAGGCTAAAAATGAAATTTGCCCAGTGAATAAAATGGATTAGATCATAGTGATGTACTATAGAAAGAAGAGACATCAGCAGTTATCGTTTGTTATCCTTAATGTGGATACAGTCTACATTTATACCTTTAGCATATGTATCTGCATTTCCCTTGATTCAGCAGATACATTTTTATTAAATCAACCCAAAACATAGTCTTAATCTAGCATGCTGGTGTCCTATGTATGTGAAAGGAGGAAAGTAAAACTTCTGGTTTTAGATAATTTTTAAATACAGTTTCTCACTTCTGAAAAAATAAATTTCTATAAACTGTAGCGTTAAAATGTCAGATTTTAGGATGAAATTATGGCTAAGGTTTACAGAAATGACTGTTTCTCTATTTAGATAGAAGCTATATTTATTAAATTTGAGTTTCTAGCATGAATTGCCTTTATCTTGCCTTTAGGTTTTATAATAAGAAAGCATCTAAATTGTTAGGCAAGTAACATAGGCCTCTAAATATGTGCAAAATATTTAATTTCAAAACATTTTTGAGGATGAAATTCACAAAATATCCTCCTTTGAATATGAAAAGGAATATTTTGATTGCCTATTTATTATTTCATAGGAAAGACACATGCTTGTGTTCTTTTTTTTCGTATAAGCTTCTGTTAAGGTTTTTTTAAAATTTTTATATTAGTTTTATTAGTTTTATTTATTAGTTTTCAATAAACAAACAAAACAAAACAAACAAAATACACAATACACAAAACATAAAACTTCTTTTTTGGAAAGTGCTTAGTCCCGGGTTACATCTTTTTATACAGACATAAATTCAAAATTCATGCTCACTTTTTATCCGATTTCATATCTTATTTACCATTCTACATTTTCTATATAGCTTCTCCCCTCTTTTCACTCTCTTAATTCTATTTTATTTATTTCATCTCAATTTAAATCATTATGCATATTTCTTTTGTCTGTTTTATTTCAATTTTCTATTATCTTTTCTCATTAACACAAAATTTCTCCTGTAATCACTGATTGAAGTATGACGCCTTTAAATCTTTCCCCTAAATTTAACACTTAAAATAATATATACTTTTCATTCTGATTCTGCTTAGTACATTCTAAAGCTACTTATTATATTATAGAATAGAAAAGAATAATAAGTTTATGATATAATTAAAACAATAATCCATAGCAAATTAAACTCTATTATTAAATCCAGTTTTCTAACATTATTTCAGGTATAAATACAACAATATAATCTTATGTACTTTTGCAGGGTCTCTTTTTTTAATCATATTTTTACCCACTATTTCTAAGCTTCTGTTAAGGTTTATTGTAAGTGTTTTGCTTTTTGTTTGTTTGCTTATTCATTGATGTGTTAAATCTGCCAAAAATATTCTCTATGGGATTTATCTCTTTAGAATAGTAACTGGCCTATTGAATATGATCCTTAGTAGAGGAAAGAAGGCAAGCAGTTAGGCAAAAAGCATGCTACAAATGTGTTCCAGTTATATTGCGATTCTTCTTTTGCCTGGCCACTTTTATTAATCACATGAGAGAGACATTCCTGGAATTAGAAGGAAGAAAGTTCAGAATACCACGTTCAGAAGCCTTTTCCTTCCCTATCCAACAGGACTATTGTGGATAATTGTTCTAAGAACAGATAAAAAAATTTTGTGTGCTGTAGTATGATGATTCTGAGTAGGATAGTTGCATAGTAGGATAGTTCCATAAAGAACGATGGAGGAAAATGGAAGGGGGGAGGAAGGAAGGAAGGAAGGAAGGAAGGAAGGAAGGAAGGAAGGAAGG
>BLBF01000021.1:28689106-28819072 GCA_015471245.1 Laticauda colubrina | reverse complement strand
TTCTTTCTTTCTTTCTTTCTTTCTTTCTTTCTTTCTTTCTTTCTTTCCACCCACCCCTGCACCTGTTTTGGGCCTAAGAAGCCTCCCTGCACTTACCTGGGAGCCAGAACCTGGTGCATGGGGACTCCTGGGAGGGGCGAGTTGGGGCGGTCTTCAGAACTGCCAGTTCACCAAACTGGATGTAAAAATTAACATTTGGTTCACCGGAACCAACTGAATCCCATCCCTGGGAGCACATAATGTAAAAATAAGAATCATTGAAGAAAAACCTGATGCTTGAAGAACTGAAGGCAATCACAAAAGAGCTGACAGAGGACACAGTAGCTAGGCACAATCATTGATGGCACAATCATGAATTTTGAAGAAATTTAAAAAGTTACTGATAGACCATCCTGGAGAAATTACTGTATGTTCATTGGCTCCTGAAAAGTCTGAAAGGGCAAAGTAACAATAACATAATTTGCACCCCATTTCCAGGTAAATTATTGGAATGGAATAGCTTCCTAAGGTATTTTTAAAATGTACTAACAGAAATAATAGAAGAGGAGTGATAGAAATAGGAATCCAAGCCTGGATACCAAGGAGATTTTTATGACTAAGTTTGAAACCTAACTGTAATCATTAGGCTTCTAGTTCCCCTTTGAAAGCTGTTTGGCATATAGTGAAGACCAGAAATAACTTATTTCAAAAGAAATGTCAGTGGATTTTCTATGTTTAATCTAATTTCATTTCATCAGTCATAGACTTCTATTTTTTTTCTGCAGAAAGAACGTTTTTATGAGAAGAAGCATCATCTTCCAGAGCCATCCTTCAAAGAACTAGCTACCCTAATCAGCCAGTGCCTAAACTATGCTCCTGAAGAGCGACCCTCTTTCCGGACTATCTTACGAGACCTCACTCAACTGCAGCCACATAGTAAAAATCCCAAAGAACTCTTGGATAATAGCATTTTGTTAGCCATATAACAGCAACCTTTCTGCATGCCAGGGTTATGCTAAAATGATGGGATCCATTCGGCTCATGACAATGGATTCCCAGAGGAGTTGTGCTCCAACTTGTGGGGGTGATTTTTAAAAAAGGAAAATTAGGTGTATTATGGTTAGCAGTAACAGTATATGTTTTTGTTCATTTAAACAAAATTACAAACATGTCACTGAACACTGACAGCATGGTGGGTAGATGCTCCAAAGGTTGCAAAAAAATGAGAGCAATCTCTGTCTTGTGTAATGTAATGGTGTTCTCTCACTCCCTTTTGTGGATACAAGAGGACAACTGTAAAGCAGGCTCAACTAAGATGCTATGAGGATAAGCAGACATTAAATTTGTGGCCTGATTACAACTGCTTAAATTGCAATATCAGTGAAAGAGAAAATAAACATTAGCCCAAACAATAAAAACTAGAAGAAAGAGATTGTACAATGTTTAGTCTAATCTAGAAATTTGTTTGGCTCAGAGAGAATAGAAAATTTTGAAATAGAATTAGAAATTAGAAAATTAGAAAAATCCTTCAGTACTAAACTCCATTAAAAGCCTCTTCTGATCCATATGCTATAGGCTTCCTGAGAGTGCTTTGTAAGTTTCTTTCCTTCTAGCCATTGTATATCCGCTACATCTTTCTTCTTGTTTTCCAGATCCTCTTGACATTAGCTCTGTTAATCCTGCGTTCCCTGTATCAGATCCTACTGTCTTTCAGAAGCGCTACCTGAAAAAGATTCGAGATCTGGGTGAGGTAAATTGCCTTTGTTAGGATTAACAACTTATTTTCTTCCTCCATTCTTAAAAAGTAAGAGCTGAAACATGATTCTCTTTTTGTGATTTTTCTTAAAATTTGTTCCTGCAATTAACTTTTTCTATCTGTATTTTGAGGATCAAATGTCTTGCATACCTTCATTTTAAGAAACAAATACAGTTTCCCATCTTTTAAGCAATAAAACAAAGATATATTCAGTGAATATATAACAGGGAAGTGGAATTATCCTCAGTGTTAGCTCCAATTGTATCAGTGTAATATTAAGCAAATATTAAGAATAATGCTATAAATTTACAAATGCACATATTTAGAGTTCTTTTGTTTTCAGCTCCGATCCCATATTAAAACCAAATATGCAGCTACTGATAAGGCATTTTTTTCTTTATTTGATTGGCATATACAGTCTACTATTCCATCACATGCAGGATAGAGTGTGAGTTCCTAAATATTCTCACCATATCAGTCAAAAGAGATGCAATCTGTAACAATGATGCTACCATTAGTGATCATCTTCTTTAGAAACAAACACAGTTTATTTTCCAGCTCTCTAGAAAGACATGATTTAGTGCTTCTTGCGTGCTTAATACTATTTTGTCTAGTTCAGTTCAATGAAATTCAGTTGTATAGATCTCAGACCTATGAACTTTGCATGCAATGGGTTAAATTGTAATTTACATTATGTGTGTGCAGATAATGCCATAGTATACAAAATGATGTAGTTGTGAATGCTCCAAATTATATCATTTGCATCCATTTTTCCCATTTATGTAAGATAGCAATAGCACTTAGACTTATATACTGCTTCATAAAAATGCTTTACAGCCCTCTCTAAGCAGTTTTACAGAGTCAGCATATTGCCCTCAACAATCTGGGTTTTCATACTAGTGTCTGGGTCCTTACATTAGTATCATTACACTAATGAAACAAAGATGTAATTGGTGCCATTTGTATTATCACAATTGTATATCCTCTGCTTTATTGATTTCTGAAGCATAATAGACACTTCCCATCAACAGTTAATCTGTTAAAGTGAGGTTTTACTATGATTATATATTATAGGGCTCAATGAAAGGTTCATTGGTTATGAAACAGATCTATAGTCCATAAACCTACTACAAATCCTGGCTTTTGTTTTTTTATTTGTTAATTATGAAACATAATTTTATTATTTTACTTATCACACCAAATTATAGTTTCCAAAATTATCAACCTGTGTTGAGTTAAATATGAAACTATATTTTCATTTTTAACAAGTCATGTGCAACATATCCATTCAACATCCAATTGAAGCCAATTGGCTTCAATTCAATATTTGCTCCATGGTTTTGCCAATTTCAAATAATGATCTTACTTTGCTGATTGAGCCTATTTTGCTTATGTATCAGCCACATGAACTGTGAAATAGGATCACAAACAGATATTAACTTCAGTCATAGAAAGATTCAATTATGGAGAAAAAGAAATATTATTTAGACTTGATTGTGAAAGTGAGTGTTTTCTTTTCACAACATAACAACAACTGAGTGAAATATTGACTTGTATGTAGCAAGGGATTGTTCTGAGATGATTAAGATTAGTTCCTTCCAAAAGCTGTTCTGTACATCCTGACAGTTACAGCAAATGTTCCCAAAAAAAATATAGATTGGCATTTGTCTTTTGAAATTCAAAATCCTTACCTTGTTTCTTTCTCCCTCTCATTCTATTAGGGGCACTTTGGTAAAGTGAGCCTGTATTGTTATGATCCTGCCAATGATGGCACTGGTGAGATGGTAGCAGTGAAGTCATTGAAATCAGGTTGCAGCCAGCAGCTCTTGACTAGTTGGAAAAAGGAGATTGAGATCTTGAAGACACTCTACCATGAGAATATTGTAAAATACAAAGGTTGCTGCAGCGAGCAAGGTATGGAATCTGTTGAGTAGCTCCTGCAGGAGCAAGATGGTGGATAGCTTAGCATAAGCATGCTACTTACAGAACTTGTCCCAAGAGCTCCTAGTTTGTATTCTAGCTTCATCATAGGCATGATTTTTTAAATAGCCCCTAGAATTTTAACTTGCATATTGGGCAACATTTTTAGGTTGTATTCCCATATGAGCAGAAAATATATCCTGTTCATGCAGACTACACTTTCTGCCCATTTATTCAACCATTTTTTTCACCCTTACACTTTCTCCTTCAACCAGTCCATTCCATTGTTTCTTCTGTACTAATAGCTACCAGTAGATCATCTTGAAGACAAATATCTCAGAAAAACAATTGCTAAATCTGCCAAATTATTATAGATTCTCTGGAGTGTCAGGTATATTGGTAGCAAGACAAAAGCCTTCACGTGGCAACAGAAAGTATGCAGAATCAGCAGGGAGGGGAGAAATGAATATTGCAAGTAGGTATGATGAACTGCCCAAAAGACACTGATGATCAAATGTGGTCTGCAGGGTTTAAACCAGGTGTTTTAAAGACAAAAAATAATAGGGGAAGCAATTATATTTTTTTAGCTAATATTTCTTGCATTTTTCAATTCCAGGAGAAAAGATTGTACATCTTATCATGGAATATGTGCCACTGGGAAGTCTGAGGGATTATCTTCCCAAGCACAATGTCAGCTTGGCCCACATTCTCCTCTTTGCCCAGCAGATTTGTGAGGTAAAGTCTTGTCAGTGTTGGATACAACATTTGTATGGTTCTCAACTGAGGGAATGCCTTTTTCTTGGATTTGGTTCCAATAGATAAAGCAAAATGATCTATGGTTCCAATAGATAAAGCAAAATGAAATGTTTACATAATTGTTCCTTAATGCTGGGAATTTTTTTTATTTTTATAAAAGGAATAGGATACATGAAATTCAGGATTGCCAGTTCTGACTTTGGGTATATACATAGCTACTGATTGCTTTGGCATCTGATTGAAGAATGTAAGGTGGCTCTATTTTCTCTGCAGGGAATGGCTTATCTCCACTCCTTGCACTATATCCATAGAGACCTAGCAGCCAGAAATGTGCTCCTAGAGAATGAGAATGTAGTAAAGATTGGAGACTTTGGTCTTGCCAAAGCCATCCCTGAAGGACATGAATATTATCGTGTCTGTGAAGATGGAGACAGCCCCGTCTTCTGGTATGTAAACAATTGCACTATTTTATGGATTTTTGATATTTGAGATAACTGACTGCACTATAACTCATTCATACAGGCATTATATCTGTGGAAAGCAAGATCTTAATCATAATCGTGGAGAAAAGGTAGTAGTTTTAAAACAGTATTTACCTGTCTAAGTGCTAAGAGGAAAAAGGTAAAATTTAAAATGAAGACTTCAAACAATTTAGTGTGGTTTAATTCTGATATTCTTTTGTGGAAATTGGAGCGGATAACATTCCCAACTTTCCTGGAAGCAGTTGACTATTGTATCTTGTTTTCAATAATTAGAGCGAATGATGATAACTGCATGTTTTTATATAGAGGAGTGCTTTGGAAAAGAAGGATTGCAGTCTTACAGTATCTTAAAAATGAGTTGCAAATGCCTTATTTGGCAATTTTCAAAGCCATTTGACTGCTATTCAAAGGAGAAGTCTTTTACAGCAAAAGACTACTGTAAAAGGAGCTAGATTAACTTCACTTTAATTAAGATGTAGTTTGTCAGCTCTTTATTGTTATTTATATAGGTATGCTGTGGAATGCCTTAAGGAATGTAAATTCTATTATGCTTCTGATGTCTGGTCCTTTGGAGTGACTTTATATGAACTGTTGACAAGGTGTGATTCAAGTCAGAGCCCTCCACAAGTGAGTAAAAGTAATATCCATAACATTTATTTAGCAGCAACAAGCCACAGCAGATATGAAGAATCGTTGCAGGAATTGGGTATGTCTAGTTTGATGACAAGAAGGACTAGGATGATATGACGACAGTGTTCCAATATCTAAGGGGTTGCCACAAAGAAGAGGGAGTCAGGCTATTCTCCAAAGCACCTGAAGGCAGGGTAAGAAGCCATGGGTGGAAACTAATCAAGGAGAGAAGCAACCTAGAACTTAGGAGAAATTTCCTGATGGTTAGAACAATTAATCAAGGGAACGACTTGTCTCCAGAAGTTGTGGGTACTCCCAATACTGGAAGTTTTTTAAGAAAAGATTGGACAAATACTTGTCTGAAATAGTATAGGGGTTCCTTTCTGAGCAAGGAGTTGGACTAGAAGACCACCAAGCTCCCTTCCAACTCAATTATTCTGATTCACTTTATTGTAGCCCTAGGATCATCTCAAACCATTCAGTAAACTGTTGCTTGAATGCATTTAGGTGACTTAGCATAGACAGCATAGTGCCCATGTTCTCTGGCTCCTTCCTGGATACCCATAAGCTCCTTCTGATTAAAAAAAGAATAAACAAAATAAACAAAATATTGGATTCCAGCATTATTTAACAGTGGTATCTTTAAACCTTGTTGGAATTGTTGATAACATTTTGAGAGCTTAATAGGTTTCTGGTAATTGGATGTTTGTACCTGGGTAGGCTGCTCCAGTAGCCATTTTATAAATGCACCCACCACATGCATTCAAAATTCTATATACTGTATATTCCTGGCCCCCAAAAGTTGATTACTATGTACTTCAGAGGACTGTCTGTGCCATTTTTATTGTAGTTTTCTTATCTAGGATGTTGGTTAGATTTAATTTTCTTTCGTTGAATCAGAATAGAGCTGAAAAAGACTTTGGAGGTCTTCTAGTCCACCCACCTGCTCAAGCAGGAAACCCTATACCATTTCAGACAAGTGACGGTCCAGTTTAAGACTGTCTTCTTAAACACCTCCAGTGATGAAGCATCCACAACTTCTGAAGGCAAGCGGTTCCATTGGTTAATTGTCCTCACTGTTGGAAGTTTCTCTTTCATTTCAAGTTGCTTCTCTCCTTAATTAGTTTTCATCCATTGTTTCTTGTCCTGCCCTCTAGTGTGTTGGAAAATAAATTGACCCCCTCCTCTTTGTGGCAGCCCCTCAAATACTGGAATGCTGCTATCATGTCACCCCTAGTCCTTCTTTTCTCTAGACTAGCCAAACCCAAATCCTGCAGCCTTTCTTCATGTGTTAGTTTCCAGGCCTTTAATCATCTTACTTGCTCTTCTTTGTACTTTTTCCAAAGTCTTAACATCTGTTTTGTAATGTGATAACCAAAATTGGTTTCAGTATTCCAGGTGTGGCCTTACCAAAGGCTTTATAAAGTGGTAGTAATACTTCACATGATTTTGATTTTATGCATCTGTATATAACCAAGACTTATATTAGCATTTTTGGCTGCTGCTACACATTGCTGGATCCTGTTTAAGTGATTGTCTACTAAGACTCCAAAGTCCTTCTCACAGTTACTGTTTTTGACCCAGGTTTTGCCTAATCTATACTTGTATCTTTGGTTTTTCCTGCCCAAGTGTAAAACCTTGCTTTTCACATTACATTTCATTTTGTTGGATAGGGCCCATTGTCCAAGTCTGTCAAGATGTTTTTGGATCCTGAACTTGTCCTGTGGGGTATTGGCTATTCCTTGCCAGTGTAGTATCATCTGCAAATTTGATGAGTTCTCCTTCTATTCCCTCATCAAAATCATTTATGAAAATACTGAACAGTACTGGGCCTAAGATGGAACCTTGTGGTACCTCACTGGTTACTTTCCTCCATGTATATGTAGTACCATTAAGGACTACTTGTTGTGTTGACTATGTTAACTACTTACTGAGTTATAGTCAGTTACCTAGGGATGTTGAAGTCCATGCTGGCCTAGGGACTAATGGCATCACACAATGCTATTGCATATATTTCAGTTTTCATGATTTACAGGAATGGTGTTGCATGATGCAATATTATTTTAGGATGTCTTTAGATCCTTCTGACAGACTGAATGCACCATCAATCAGTATGTTTGGAATATAATTATTTTTCTGAAATGATTTTTCTCAAACATCTGTTGCCTCTGAGATAAAAATGTGCACAGGTTCATTGTAAAGTTTTTTGAAGAAAGGATCTTTTGGCATGAGCCGTCTTCATGTCACCTCATGAAAACACTGACTGATTTTCCCATATTGCTTTAGAGATTTATTGAAATGATTGGAATGACTCAGGGTCAAATGACAGTGCTGCGGCTTATTGAGTTGCTGGACAGAGGGGAAAGGCTGCCCAGTCCAAAAGACTGCCCGTGTGAGGTGAGTCTGTGCTCCTTTGCTTTTGATTGTCTTTTTGTTGTAGAAATTGTAGTCTGGGGATCTTGACATTTTGCTGCATCCAGAGCTCCCAAACAAAATTAAGATAACGATGTTGCTCATCTTTGTAGTATCTCCTAAAGGTATAGAAAACAGTATATTATTGAAAATTATGGAATCAAGGATTTACTCTCAAGACATTTCCCATTCTAAGCTTAAATAGTCAAAAGAGCCAACTGTAAGTAATGCAAATTCATGTCTGATAGCTAGATATCAGAATTGTTAATTAATATTTAAATGGATAAAGGATGAGTTGCTAGTGCCAGGGATACATTTTAGAAGATAATGATATATAGTAGTAAGCAAAGGAAAAGTCTGTGATACATTAGAAGCACGTTATGAATATTCTATAAATACCCTTGCTACAATCTTTTTAGTTTCCACAAGTAATGCTGCATTACTTACTGTGCAATTCTGTGCCCACCTACTTAGAAATCCCATAATTCTGTGGGTCTTAATCTCAGGTAAATGGTATTGCATTCTATTCTTAAATTCATATTTCTTCACAAATATTAGGGTATAAATTTTTCAATTATTTATAATATCAGCCAATGTCTGAACATATTCCCACTCCTTCAGATAGTTTACTGTAATTTGAGGATGCTTCCTGATATAAATTAAAATAATTCTTAAGGGTTAAAGCCTTCATGTTAAATATATCTCAATTTACTATGAACAAGTGTGTCAATATATAGGCATAGCTACATTAGGTTTGATTAGAAAGCATAGTTTTTGTATTCCAGAACAGTTAATGCTTCAAATAATCTGATTTGGAAGTTTAAGAAATATCAAATACCTCTCAGTAATTACTAATGTACCCATTAGTGGTGGTTTTTAGAACAGAAACTGCAGAACAGTGTAATTGTGAGAGTGTCTCCACTGTCACATATTGATCTGTGATTTTCCTTTTTTTTTTCAGCTAGTTTGGAATCTAGAAAACAAGTTGATGGGAGGGGAGCTGGTTAGGTTTACCAATAGAACAATGCCACATAAGTATTGGACAATTTTCTCTTTCTTTCTTTGTTTCTTCCTTTCCTTTCCTTTCCTTTCCTTTCCTTTCCTTTCCTTTCCTTTCCTTTCCTTTCCTTTCCTTTCCTTTCCTCTCTTTTTCTTTTTGTGCTTTTTTGTTTTCTAAATCTGTGCCTTTTCCCACAGATTTATCGTCTGATGAAAAACTGTTGGGAATCTGAAGCTTCATTCCGTCCAGCCTTTACAAACCTAGTGCCCATTCTCAAAGCCTTCCATGAAAAGTACAAGACCCAGGCCCCTTCAGTTTTCAGTGTGTGTTGATGAGAATGAAGAGATTTTGTACCAAAGACCAAAGTCTTATTTGCACTCTATGTCCTAGTGCTAATATGTCTGGAAAGCCACAGTGCCATGAAAGTTGCTTCCAAGTGACAGTGATCTTGGATTCTGACTTTTTCTGTTCTGCACAGTGTCCCTGCATTGTCTGAATTTTTTTTGCACTTATCAAATGTGATGGGGCATAAGGAAAAGCCCATCCAAGTTCTTTGTCTAACTGAAAGGCAGAAGCTGCTTGAGAAACTTTGTCCTTTATTACATCCAGCTGGGATGCAAGTCATTTGTAAAGTCTCATTATGAGATTTTCTGGTATAGGAAAAGAAGTTGGTATCTAATGCATTTAATGGACTCTTGAGCTTATGATCCAATGTAGAGTATGAATCTGTAATTCAAGGAACCCTGAAAATGGAATGCAATATTTTGACTTGCTATTTGAAAAATCACATAGAACTGCTTACCAAACAGAATGAAAGACATCTGGCCTTTATTTGCAGCATCTTTACAAGGAAATACATTTTTCTAACCTGGCATTTATTCCTCAGTCACTCTTTTTACATCTCTTTAGTGCCCATAGCATAGCATTATTTGCACACCTGCTTGTTAAGGGTCATTCATCTGCCTATGTGAAGTCAGAAGCACCATAGTTGACTCAATGCTGGATAAGTAAATATCTGATAATGTATGTTTCCAGAGACTTTTGTTCCCAAAGAGCAATATTTACTGTCTCCCAGATGGATGAATCAAGAATCTTTTTAAAAAAATGATTTAAAACAATTGTATATTTTTTGGGACTGAGAACCATTTCCCAAACCATTAGTGGTTTGAAATAACCAATCCCCTGATGTTTTGTCAATCAAAAACTTTGAATTTAAAGGGAGGTGGAAAGAAAATTTAGGCCTTAAATAATATTGAAAATGAAGACAAGAAATGCCTTTTGGTCACTAACTAGTTGCTACCTTCTGACATGTAAGCTTTATGTAGCAAAATAAAGGTGGCCTGAGCTGGTAATCCCACATCCTGGGAAAAAAAAACGAGCTGCCATATAACCTCAGAACAATTGTGATTTCCCTGTTGTGCTAAAATTTTGCTTCCTAAGTAATTGAAACAATTGTTTGCATTGTGGATCTTCAGGTTGTTCTCCCCAAATTATCTTTCAAATGAAGTTCATCTTTCATTGATGTGTATCAGAATTTGTTGGGAGTGAAACTATAGGGTCTAGGTCAGGGGTATTAAACTGGCGGCCTGTGGGCCGGATATGTCACACACAGCTGTGCCCACCCCAGCTCCATGAAGGGGAAAAATGTTCTGGCAAGTTTGACACCCTGCTCTAGATGATATAAATCTTGATGCATTACAGTCAATACACCCAATGCTTTTAGTATTGATTTCTTACTAACATGGATTTCTGGTTTCCTGGCTTTTTCTAAGTGGGGGTTGATTTTTGCCATGTTTTATCAATCTGAGATTGTGGAACATTGATGAGCCTGTCTCACCTGTATCATTTTAGAACAGTCTTGTTGCCTTATAAGAGAGATTCTAGTCATAGTCACATTGACTTCCATAAAGCTCTTCATTTCTAAGAATGTCAGAATAAAGTATTTATGTGGTTATAACAAGCAGGGTACTGGGATACAATCTTCAAAATGACAGAATGATCTCAGTTTGAATCCATTCAACATCACAGTCATCCAAGTCTATGCCCCAACCACTGGTGCTGAAAAGGATGAAGTTGACCAGTTCTATGAAGTCCTACAACACCTAGAATTAACACTAAAAAATGATGTCCTTATCATCATGGAGGCTTGGAATGCTAAAGAAGGAAGCCAAAAGATAACTGGAATAACAGGCAAGTTTGGCCTGGAGTACAAAATGAATCCAGGCACAGGCTGGTAGAATTTTATCAAGAGAATATGAATAATCATAGCAAACACTCTTTTCTGACAACCTAAGAGATGACTCTACACATGGACATTACCATACAGTCAACACAGAAATCGGATTGACTATGTGCTCTGCAGCCAAAGATGGAGAAGTTCTATACAGTCAGTAAAAACAAGACCAGGAGCTGACTGACTCAGATCTGAGCTTCTCACTGCAAAATTTAGGCTTAAATTGAAGAAAATAGGGAAAGGCCACACAGGTATGAACCCTGATGAATATCCCTGATGAATATACAGTAGAGGTGACGAATAGATTTAAGGAATTACATATGATAGACAGAGTGCCTGAAGAACTAGGGATGGAGGTTCACAACATTGTACAAGAGGTAGCAACTAAAACCATCCCAAAGAAAAATAAATACAAGAAAGCAAAATGGCTGTCTGAGAAAGCTTTACAAATAGCTGAGGAAAGAAGGGAAGCGAAAGG
This sequence comes from Laticauda colubrina, assembly GCA_015471245.1. Taxonomy (NCBI): domain Eukaryota; kingdom Metazoa; phylum Chordata; class Lepidosauria; order Squamata; family Elapidae; genus Laticauda; species Laticauda colubrina. The sequence goes on along the minus strand of BLBF01000021.1, from coordinate 28,807,426 downwards.
CAAGGGAGAAAGAGAAAGATACACCCAATTGAATACAGAATTTCAGAGAATAGCTAAAAGAGATAAGAATGCCTTCTTAAATGAACAGTGCAAAGAAATAGGAGAAAACAATAGAATAGGGAGGACCAGAGATCTATTCTAGAAAATTGGAGATATGAAGAGAACATTTCATGCAAAGATGGGCAAGATTAAAGGATCAAAATGGCAGGGATCTAACAGAGGCAGAAGAGATTAAGAAGAGGTGGCAAAATTACACAGAAGGACTATACAAGAATGAACTTAAACGTCCCTGATAACCACGATGGGGTGGTCACTGATTTTGAGCCAGACATCCTGAAATGTGAACTCAGATGGGCCTTAGGAAATCTGAGCAAAAACAAAGTTAGTGGAGTTGACAGTATTCCCACTGAGCTATTCAAAATCTTAAAAGATGATGCGGTAAAAGTGCTACACTCAATTTACCGGTAAATTTGGAAAATGGCACGGGATTGGAAAAGGTCAGTTTACATTCCAATTCCAAAGAACGGCAATGCCAAAGAATGTTCAAACTATTGCACCATTGCACTCATTTCACATGCTAGCAAAGTTATGCTCAAAACCCTACAAGCTAGGCTCCAATAGCATGTGGACTGAGAACCATCAGAAGTATCGGCAGGATTTCAAAGAGACAGAGGAACGAGAGATCAAATTGCCAACATACACTGGATCATGGAGAAAGCTAGGGAGTTCCAGAAAATCATCTACTTCTGTTTCATTCAGTATGCTAAAGCCTTTGATTGTGTGGATCACAACAAATTGTGGCAAGTTCTTAAAGAGAAGGGGGTACCAGACCATCTTATTTGTCTCTTGAGAAACCTATATGCGGGTGAAGAAGCAATAGTGAGAACTGGACACGGAACCATTGATTGGTTCAAAATTGAGAAAGGAGTTCGGCAAGACTGTATACTGTCACCCTGCCTGTTTACTTTATATGCAGAGCACATCATGAGAAATGTAGGGCTAGATGAATCACAAATTGGAATTAAGATTGCCAGGAGAAAAATCAACAACCTCAGATATACAGATGATACCACTCTTATGGCAGAAAGTGAAGAGGAGTTAAAGAGCCTCCAGTTGCGGGTGAAGAAGGAAAGTGAAAAAGTTGGCTTGAAACTCAACATTAAGACAGTTAAGATCATGGCTTCTGGCCCTCTCAATTCCTGGCAAATAGACGTGGAACAAATGAAGGTTGTGACAGATTTTATTTTACGGGGCTCCAAGATCACCGCAGATGGGGACTGCAACCAAGAAATTAAAAGACGCTCCTGGGGAGGAAAGCTATGGCAAATCTAGACAGCATACTAAAAAGCAGAGACATTACCCTGCCAACAAAAGTGCATATAGTCAAGGCTATGGTTTTCCCAGTTGCAATGTATGGATGTGAAAGTTGGACAATAAGGAAGGCTGAGCATCAAAGAATTGAGGCCTTTGAACTATGGTGCTGGAGAAGACTCCTGGACTGCAAGGTAATCAAACCCATCAGTCCTAGAGGAGATAACCCTGACTGCTCTTTAGAAGGCCAGATCCTGAAGATGAAACTCAAATACTTTGGCCACCTAATGAGAAGCAAAGACTCACTGGAGAAGAGCCTAATGCTGGGAACAATTGAGAGCAAAAGAAGAAGGGGACAACAGGAATGAGATGGCTGGATGGGGTCCCTGAAGCAGTCGGCTTGAGCTTAAATGGACTTGGGGGATGGTAGAGGATAGGAAGGCCTGGGGGAACATTGTTCATGGGGTTGTGATGGGTTGGACACAACTCTGTGACCAACAACAAGAAGCAAGCAAGGTGATGTTAAACAAACAGTTTATTAGCTTTGCCATACCAGCAAGTGTCTTTGAGCTATGAATATTTGAGGTGACTGCTTATTCTTCAGCATTCAATCAGCATTCTGCTTTTTTAAAATTAGAAGCAATCACTTTCAGATTGCCATTTGATTTGAAGTATACCATCAAGAAAATGATGAAGAGAAAAGGTATAGATAGGATTCCTGGAAGTTATTGCTCATTTTTGCCCAGAAGGGGTGTTGGTCCTACCTGACATGCCTCTTCTTGGGGAGCTGAAGGGAGAATCCAGGATGTGTAGTCTCTAGTCTCATAGCTCTGCAAACCAAGTTGAAAAACTGAGGACACCCCCCCCCCCTTAACAGTACCCAATTCTGAATGACATTGAAGCGAATTCAGCTGCTCATCGTCTTCTGAAAGATAGTTACTTGATGATACAAAAAACAAAACATTTTCTCCTTATGCTGACCAGGCAGAATACAGGGTGGGAGTGGATTCTCCCTTCAGCTCCCCAAGAAGAGGTGTCAGGTAGGACCAGTGCCCCTTCTCCACTGAGCCAAAGGGAGAATCCAGGATGGGACATACCATAGCTGGCTGATGCTGTCCTACTGGTGGGAACTGGACTGGTTGGAGGTCCCCAGCTCTACATGAATGCCCTGCAGGACTCATCTTCCAAAAGGCACCTCTGCCAAGGCAAAGGGTCAATTCTATAATGTCTTATGAATAGGGTCACAGAGGACCATGTTGCTGCTCAACAAATGTCTAGAACCAATGCCTGCATTGCCTAGACTGCAGGGGTCACCGCACTCCTGGTTGAGCGTGGTGATTCTCCTGGGCATAGGAAGAGCCAGGAACTCATAGTCTTTAGCAATACAGGCTCTGAGCCAGTGTCCCATGGTGGAAGGTGTCACCCTGTGGCCCAAAGTTTGGTATCTGAAAGGAAACGAACAGGGCTTCAGTCTTTCTAAAGGAAGAGGTTCATTTGATGTAAATACAGAGGGCCCTCTTAATGTCCAAGGTGTGCCATTTTCTTTCCAGTGCATGGGTAGGCCTTGGACAGAAGTCAGGCAAGATCAACTCCTGTGAACGATGGAATAAACTTTGGGCAGAAAGATAAGGTCCAGCCGCAGAACCATCCTGTCTGCATGAAAAATGCAAAGGTCCTTTCTGATGAATAAGGCCAACTCTGAGATATGCCTGGCTGAAGTAATGGCCACTAAGAATGACATGCACGTGAGTAGATGAAGGCTGACTTCATGCAAAGGTTCAAATGGAGGAGCAGTCAGTGCCTGCAGGAGCTTAAGTAAGTCCCAGGTGGGGTAACGGTGGACCACCGGTGTCTTTAAATTCATGGCTCCCCTAAGGAAGGCTTTCACCCTGGGGTGTTGGGCCAGAGTGGTTGAGTCTTTCAATGAAAGCACCAAGGCGAAAGCGGGCACCTATCTCTTCAAGGTATTGGGGGCGAGGCCTCTGTCCAAACTGTCCTGCTACAAACCATGCAAAGAACCTTGGGAGATGCGAGTTCTCTGGAGATGCAAAGAGGTCCAGAATCGGATGGCCGAACTGTTCCATCATCTCCTGGAACAGACTGGGATGCAGTTGTCATTCCAACTGGTTGATCGTGGTCCTGCTCAACCAGTCTGCCTGCATGTTGGAAACTCCCGAGATATGTTCTGCTCGTAGGGACAACAGGTGTCTTTCTGCCCACCTGCACAATTGAGTTGCCTCCTGCATCAGGGTTCTGGAGCAAGTGCCCCCCTGGTGATTTATGCGGGCCTTGATGGCCACATTGTCCATGAGGAAAAGTACATATCTCCCCACCACATCCTACCTTAGATCCTTGAGAGCTAAGCAGGCAGCACTGAGCTCTAGCCAATTTCTGTTGTGGATGAGCTCCTCCCGTGACCACCTCCTCTGGATAACTTGGACTCCCAGGTGGGCCCTCCAACTGTACAGACTGGCGTTGGTGATGATGGTAATCCTCTGGGGCTCCCTGTACAAACATCCCTGATCAATGGCCCGGGACTGCCACTAATGGAGAGAACAAAGAACCAGCAAGGGGACAAGAATCCTCTTTGCTGAGTCACCCCTGCCCACCCTCTTATAGAGGAGCAGGAACCACTGCAGGGTTCAGGCATGGAAGTGGGCTCATGGGATGATGCCGATACACAATATCATCTTGCTGAGAAGTTGAGACAGTAAGATGATAGGGGCCTCTCTGGAGGACAGGATCTCTGATGTGATGTCCCTTATGCTGTCTCGCTCCTGTGAGAGGAAGACCTGACCTGCCAAAGTGTCTATGATTGCCCCCAAATACAAGAGACAAGTCAATGGGACGAGGTGGCATGTGTCCAAGTTTATTGAAAACCCGTGCTCTTGAAGTATCCTTATTGTAGACATCAGATCCTCCTCCGCCTAGGGCCTGGAAGAGGATGCTATCAGGATGTCATCTAGATAGCACTGGATCCTTATGGGTAAAGACCTGAGGTATGCTGCTACAGCTGCCAGGAATTTGGTAAATGTCCGTGGGGCTGATGACAGGCTGAACATATTGAAAATTGCAGCTGCCATAGCAAAACTCAGGAACTGGCGGTGGTCAGGATGGATTGGTACAGAGAAGTAGGCCTCCGTTAGGTCTACCGAGGCCAAAAAGTCTCCCTCCCAGATCCCCTCTAGGATGGAGTGCATCTTGAACCTACGGTAAATTAGATGCCTGTTGAGCCCTTTCAAGTTGAGGATTGCTTGCCACCCCCACCCCCGAGGCCTTTTATTCAACAAAATTGAATAAAACTCCTGTCTCCTGGTCTCCAGGAACCAGCTGGATGGCTCGAATGTCCAGCAGATGGTGAATCGCTGATTCCATGAGATCCTTCTTTGAGGAGTCCCTGGAGATGGGGCAGCACCCAAAGGCTCTGGGAGTGGAGAAGGAAAGAAAATCCAGGGAGAGACCTAACCGTAAGGTTGTCAGGATCCAAGCGTCCATCATGGTCTGTTCCTGGGAAAGTGGCTAGGGCATCACTCTTGCGTCTAAAAGTTCTATTGGAACCTTGAAAAGATCTTGTCTTCTTGCCTCTGATGCCCTCTGGCAGCAAAGGCTGGTCTATCGGCCTGAGATGAGGATCTTAGGAAGAAGGGCCTACTTTGACAGGGAAAGCCTGCCCTAGCTTCCTCGTTTGAAGGAGGGCTTCCTGTAATAGGGTGGAGACCTGTAATCAAAATGCCTCCCCTGGGAGGGCAGGATCTTTCGCTTGTCCCTGGTCTCCATTAAAAAAGGGATCCAGGGCCTCCCCAAAAAGCATCTCTCCCTTAAAGGGAGCTGACACCAGCTTCCATTTGTTTTTGGCATCCATCTGCCAATTTCTTAGCCAGAAGAGCCTACGTGCTGTTACAGATGAGGACATGGCTCTGGAAGGAAATTTGGCTGATGTGAAGGTGGTATCAGTGGTCAATTGAGCTGTGGCTATTATCTTGTTCAGGTCCTAATGCACCCTGAGGTCCTCAGGTGAAATTCTGCCCTGCAACTGCCTCAGCCACCACAAAGAGGCCCGTGTGAAGAAAGACGTAGTCGTAGATGCTCTGATAGCCAGGCATCAGCTTGATGAGCTCTGCAGAGCACCATCTCCTCCTTCCAGTCCTCTGCCTTTAAAACTTAGGCTTAGTTGATCCCCTCGCAGGTCTCTCTCTACTCTGCCGAGGAGCTGATAATTCCTGATCAGCTCCTCTGGCCGCCATTTTGAACCCGCTAAAAATAATTGTCACTGACAGAGAGAGAAAAAAAAAGAAAAAAGGGGGAAGAAAAATTAAAATATTTTCTGGTCTAAGGCAAGCTGCTTTGGCTACAGTAGCTGTCTACCACTTCAGGAGGCTAGTGTGACCCAGAATTGGTGAGTTCAGCACAGTGCCACAACTTAAAGCAAGGGTCAGAGAAAAAAGAAGGGGGGAAAAATGGCTGACACTTTAAATTGCAACAAGTCCTGACAGATCAGCGGCCTGGGAGTGGCTTGGGGGACGAATGCTGGCTACACCATAATCAAACTGGCAGGCTCAAGTGTCTCGCAGCTGCCACGGTGCTCTGGTGACTGGTCAGGGGGTCAGGATTCAATCCAGATGGCCAATAGCCCCCAAGGGACAATCCTGGAGGTAAACTGCAGAATTGTCCCTAAACGTCAGAAGTGGCCGTCGATGCCAAAAAGGGGTAGAAGTGTCTCGCGGTTTTCGCGGCTAACACACTAAAAAAAGAATGGACCAGGAGAAAGCGATCGAAATAAGACACTGCCCCCCCCCCCCCCCCATCCGGGCCACATGGGCTGTGAGGGGCACCTCCAACCACAATCCAACCAACAAATTACAAAAATCTAGTCGACCAGCAAATAACGTTTAAAAAAATCAATCAAAAAAGTGCTAGCGGAAAAGCGCAAAAAACAAATTTGGCTAAATTGGCTAGCTGGCTAGCTGTCAAACCTGTTCTAAGAATTTCTAAAGAAAAAAATCTCTATCCAGGGGGTGAAGATTCTTCAACAATCTAAAGGCCCGGTCCCACTGCACTTACGGATGCAAAGAGGATGTAAAACATTAAAAATATCTTGCCATCCGTTGGAAAATGCTAAGCATACGTTGTGTACTCATTGCATGCACGTTTCATACATTCTATCCATCGAGCATCCATCCACTGTGATTTCATCCATGCAAAAAGTTTTGAGCTGCACAAAACTTTTAGAAAGGATGAACTTTCCGCCGTGTACGATGTAAATCCATGACACATACGAGCAACAAACGTTCTATGTCCGTTATCCGTTAAACATCCGCTGTATCCTCTCTGCATCCTCGCAACTCACATCCACTGCAGCTGAAAACGGAAAGAGGGAGGAAAGATAAGGTACATGGAAGGTCTATATATCGTTAGTAGCACGGAAATAGAAAGGATGTAAGCGTATGCATCTCGTATAAAAGTATTCAAAACGGACAAAGCGTTTGTATCTGGGATGTATCTCATATATTTAGGATGCCTGGAGTATGTAAAAAGACACCTAGCGGACAACCGATATTTCCTATAAAAAGGAGAAAATCATCTGGATCTCAGTATGAGTCGAGCAGCCGTGGTGCACAGACCTCATCACCCTTGGTCTTGGTCTTCAACATCATCAATTGTTCTCCACCATGGATGATCAAAGAGTCCATATGATAGCTCCACTCATTCAACAGCAGAACCACAACCTGTTCAGACTGTATCAAGTTTTAGACAGAAGGAGAAGGAGACGTCCAAGAGCTGTGTGGGTCCGAGGATGGATCGTGAGAAGAATGGAGTTTGGACTGTATGACCAGTTGATGGAGGAGCTGAGGAATGAAGACCCTCGTGCATTCCATCACTTCATGAAGATGCCACCAGCCATGTTTGATGAACAGCATCTGAGACCCAGGTTGACCAAGCCTAGCACCAACTTCCGTCCCAACCTGGATCCTGGACTGAAGGTGGCACTGACTCTGCAGCACCTGGCCTCTGGGACCACATACAGAAACATGCAGTATGCATGGAGGGTGCCACACAACAGCATCAGCAAAGTCATCAGAGAAGTGGTAGAGGCCATCATTGAAGAATACGTGGATGAGCTCCTCAGGTGCCCCACCACTGAACAAGGCTTGAGAAAACTTGCAGAAGAGTGGTATCAGAGGTGGAACTTTCCCCATACCGTTGGAGCCATAGATGGGAAGCATATGGCCTGCAAAGCTCCAGCCAACTCAGGATCCACTTATTACAACTACAAGGGCTTCTTCAGTATCATCCTCTTTGCCATGGTTGATGCTGACTACAAGTTCATCTACATCGATGCTTCAGGCAACAGGTCAGCTTCAGATGCCCAGATATACAACGCAAGTGACCTCAAGGATGGGCTGGAACGCAACCTCATCATGGGTTTTCCAGGTCCAGACCCCCTTCCCAATGACACACAAGATGTGCCCTACTTCATCGTTGGTGATGACACATTCTCCCTCAGAACCTACCTCATGAAGCCGTACAGTTCAAGATACCTCACCCATGAAGAGAGGATCTTCAACTACAGGCTGAGGAGCAGACCTGGACTGGGTAGGACGAGCTTCAGCTGGGCCTTGAGGGTTGTGGAGAAGTGCTGTGATCTTCTGCTTCTTCACCTGGTACTCGGCCTCGGGCAGGTCCCTCAGGGTCTGGCTCACGTAGGTGATGAAGGGCTTCTGGGCCAAGGATGCTCTGTCCAAGTCGACAGCTGAGAGAGAAGTTCTGTGCTGGTCTTCATTGTGTCCCTGATCTCCAACAACACACTGTCATCCTGGCCCTCCAGTTTGCCTCTCTGCCTGCGTCCTCTGGAGGTGGTGGTGGAGGTGGGGGTGGGTTGGCCTCTGGTGGCTGCTGCTTCTTCCTCCATTTGTGACAGCAGGGCGTCATCCTCCACGGGATCCTCCAAGTTCGGCACCATGGGGAGTGCAGCTGTCGAGGGGGTCTCTGCTGTGGGGCCCTCTGAAGACACCTGTCTGGACAGGGTAGGTGGCTCCTGGCTTGAAGATGCTTGGCTGTCTGTGGGCTGTCTGAGGGAGAGGGATCTCAGAGGGGCTGCTCCTCGGTGGTGGACCTCACCCTCCAGGAAACTGCACTTGGCCATGACGTACTTCTCCCGGTCAGTGAGCTTGACGGCGGCCTGCCCGGATTTCTTGAGGTGTAGCTTCCCATACCAGGAGTGCATGTGCTTCCACCATCCCAGGAGTACTTCTGCAGTGTACCCCAGGCTCTCTGCCTTGTCTCTCCAAGCTGCCTGCTTCTTCTTGGTGTCCCGATACAGTCTGTGGCCCTTTCTCCAGAGGTACTCGTTCTCCCTCAGCCATTCCAGCACATTGTCCTAATGCTCCTCGGAAACGGTGTACTGTTTCCTCTCTCCCTTCTTCTTCCCTTGCTTCTTCCTCCCTCTGGCTGGAGCTTGTTTAGGGCCTTCAGGGCCTTCAGCAGGGCCTTCATGGGCATGAGCATCAGGGCTTTCAGGAGCTTGTTCAAGGCCTTCAGGGGCTTGAGCATCAGGGCCTTCAGAGGCTTGAACATCAGGGCCTTCAGCAGCAGGGCTTTGAGGGGCTTGAGGGCCTTGGGGCTGATGCACCACAGCAGCAGCAGCTTCACCATCAGAGTCAGTGTCAGGGGTTGGGGTGCTGGTGCTGGCCTTCTTCACCTTGCCAGGGCTTGAACGAGTAGGCACGGACTTCCTTTTCTTGGCTGACTGACGAACCATGGTGCTGATACAAGATGTAGTAGAGATGTATCAATGTAGCCTTCTTCAATAACGAGATGTAGTAGACATGTATCGATGTAGCCGCCAGCACGTCTTTCCACTTTATGCTGATTGCATGCGTGCTGCATTCCTTTATATCCGCGGAGCGGACACAATTCATACCCCCCACATGCGCAGTGAATGGTTTGCATCTGATATAAATCTGCACGGCATCCCCTTTGTTTCCATTCGGCGTACATGATGCATCCACTTCATCTGCTATGCATCCGCTCTTTCTGCTATGCGTCTGCTTCGCAATTATCCCCAGTAACCCCTTCGGAGTAGTCATCCACTTCCATCCACTTTCATCTGCTAGGCTTCCGATGAACATCCGTTTAACATCCCCACTACATACTACCCACGTCTGTTTTTTTCCGTTCTGTTTTCGCCAATTTTGTCAATTTCTGGAGCGGATGAAAACGGATGGAGCCACCCCCGAAATTTTGCTCGTCCGCTGTGTCCTTTATGCATACGTTTTGTGTCCGTCGGCCGGCCAGTGGGACCGGCCCCTAAACTATTCAGAGCCCTTTAAGGGTGGTCTGAACATGCTGAGACTGAGTGAAGAATTGGCGGTCTGCAGAGCTATGAGACTAGAGACTATCCATCCTGGATTCTCCCTTTGGCTCAGTAGAGAAAAGTTTGTTTAACTGGTATCCATAAATGGTTCCAATTCTCATTTGTTCAGAACTAAAGACAGAGAGAATATTTTAAGATACTTAATGCTGAGCCTTTCTTATCGGAACTTATTTTTGTAACACATGAGAAAAAATATCTTTGTGCATAATTTTGAAAACTTTGGGGATGATTTGAGGAGTTATATATTCAATTTATTTGGTCATCCAACTCATACTGTGATTTTAGGTAGCTGAAGAAATTAGTAGTGTGAAGGTAATCCTTGATACAATTGGACAGAGACAGAAATATCCTTTTGCTTGTCCTCAGTTTTACAATTGGATCTGGTAGATGCAGGTGAAACTTGAAAAATTAGAATATTGTGCAAAAGTTCATTTATTTCAGTAATGCAACTTAAAAGATGAACCTAGTACATGAGATAGAGTAATTACATGCAAAACAAGATAGTTCAAGCTGTGATTTGTCATAATTGAGACGATTATGGCTTACAGCTCATGAAAACCCCAAATCCACAATCTCAAAAAATTAGAATATTGTGAAAAGGCTATATTCTAGGCTCAAAATGTCCCATTCTAATCAGCTAATTAAGCCATAACACCTGCAAAGGGTTCCTGAGCCTTTAAATGGTCTCTCAGTCTGGTTCAGTAAGAATCACAATCATGGGAAAGACTGCTGACCTGACAGTTGTGCAGAAAACTATCATCGACACCCTCCATAAGGAGATAAAGCCTCAAAAGCTAATTGCAAATGAAGTTGGGTGTTTCCAAAGTGCTGTATCAAAGCAGCACATTAATAGAAAGTTATGTGGAAGGGAAAAGTGTGGAAGAAAAAGGTGCACAAGCAGCAGGGATGACCGCAGCCTGGAGAGGATTGTCAGGAAAAGGCCATCCAAAAGTGTTAGGACTGTCACAAGGGGTGGACTGAGGCTGGAGTCAGTGCATCAAGAGCTGCTACACACAGACGGATCCTAGACATGGGTTCAAATGTCATATTCCTCTTATCAAGCCGCTCCTGAACAACAAACAACGTCAGAAGCGTCTTACCTGGGCTAAAGAAAAACAGAACTGGTCTGTTGCTCAGTGGTCCAAAGTCCTCTTTTCTGATGAGAGCAACTTTTGCATCTCAATTGGAAACCAAGGACCCAGAGTCTGGAGGAAGAATGGAGAGGCACACACTGCACAATGCTTGAAGTCCAGTGTGAAGTTTCCACAGTCTGTGTTGATTTGGGGAGCCATGTCATCTGCTGGTGTTGGTCCACTGTGCTTCATTAAGGCCAGGGTCAATGCAGCCGTTCTGCAGGAGATTTTGGAGGACTTCATGCTTCCTTCCGCAGATGAGCTTTATGGGGATGCTGACTTCATTTTTCAGCAGGACTTGGCACCTGTCCACACTGCCAAAAGCACCAAAACCTGGTTCAATGATGTGGGATTACTATGCTTGATTGGCCAGCAAACTCGCCTGACCTGAACTCCATAGAGAATCTATGGCGCATTGCCAAGAGAAAGATGAGAGACATGAGACCGAACAATGCAGAAGAGCTGAAGGCCACTATTGAAGCATCCTGGTCTTCCATAACTCCTCAGCAGTGCCATAGGCTGATAGCTTCCATGCCACGCCACATTGAGGCAGTAATTGCTGCAAAAGGGGCCCAAACCAAGTACTGAGTACATATGCATGCTTATACTTTTCAGAGGTCCGATATTGTTCTATATACAATCCTTGTTTTATTGATTGCATGTAATATTCTAATTTTCTGAGATTGTGGATTTGGGGTTTTCATGAGCTGTAAGCCATAATCATCACAATTATGACAAATCACGGCTTGAACTATCTTGCTTTGCATGTAATGAGTTTATCTCATATATTAATTTAACCTTTTAAATTGCATTACTGAAATAAATGAACTTTTGCATGATATTCTAATTTTTCGAGTTTCACCTGTATAACTTCGCACGAGTAGTTTTTAGTTTGAGGGCCAAATATACCTGTCAAGTTAATTTAAAGAATACAGAGAGAGCACTGGCAATTTTTTGGAAGAGGGAAGAAACTTAAGATTTAAAACAACAGGTAATCTTCGATGTACGACCACAATTGAGCCCAAAGTTCTGTTGCTAAATGAGATAGTTATTAAGTGAATTTTGCCCCATTTTATACCTTTCTTGCTACTGTTGTTATGTAAATCATTGCAATAGTTAAGTTAGTAACTTACTTGTTAAGTGGTTTCCCCATTGACTTTGCTTGTCAGAAGGTTGCAAAAGGTGATCACATGACTCCAGGTCACTGCAGCAGCATAAATATGAGTCAGTTGCCAAGCATCTGAAATTTGATAACATGACAATGATGCTGCTGCATTGGTCATAAGTGTGAAAAAAGGTCCTGAGTCACTTTTTTCAATGCCATTCTAACTTGGATCACTAAATGAATTGTTAAGTCAAGGACTGCCTATATACAGTATAATGATTTCCACATAGAAGATAATTATAGTTTGTTTATCCCCCCCCCCTTCTCTAGCACAGGTAAATGGTTAAAGAAACTGAATAGTGTGCTTTCTTGGAAGTGAGCCTTACTTATTTTAATGAGCTAAATATATGTATATACAACTTCAGCCTTAAATTTATATTTATTGAACAGCCTTTCCTCTCTTCCCTATAGTGCATGAAAGACTGTTTCTATGTAAAAAAAAACTTTCAAAGCAGTTGGACTGGAAGACCCTGAAAAGCCTCTTCCAATTTATTCTGTTATATTTTTATCTCTATTTTGAGGTACAGTTAAAATTTGCAATGCCAGCGCTAAGCTTTGGAATATGGAATAATGTCATATTCTTATTTAGGAAATTATCTTTGGCATACATATTATACTGAGAAACTTCACAGCATTGTGCCTTTTGCATCTGGAACTGCACTGAACATTTTGGAGAAGGATCCCCCCAACAAAAGCATGGGCAAATTCAACTCATTCACTCTTGTTTTTTTCTGTTTCTAAAGCTGCTGTGTATATGCATGTGTGAATTCAGAAAGTGTGAGGAAATAGCATGAATGTTCTACATTGGAACCTGCTGTGATGTGAATCTATTTTGTCCTAGACTAGTAGCAGCTTAGAATAATGTAATATCCTGGTAGTAGTATCTTTCATGTTTTGTTCAAATAAATATCATGTATCTTTCAAATTGCTGCAGAGTGCTTCTTCAAAATCTCAGTTCTAAAATATAATTAAAATATGTTATACTTTAACATATATTTTATACATATACTTTAAGAATGTATTTACAATTAACGTGTCACTTTATGAAAAAGTAATCAGATGTTATTTTTTATTGTTTCTTCTGCAGCTGCAAAAGGTCCTGATGCCTTTACTACCTTGTCCACTCATCTGAAACTGAATTTCAGTCCATCCAAAATAACATTTAATCTTTGTTGTGACCTAACATACATAATATCTTCATTTTATTGTGAAATGTCACTCAACTAGCCTTTTTGGGGTGGGGTGGGGTGAGATGTGGAAAAAAGATACTAAGCTTGGCAACAATGCTGTCAAATTTTGAATAGCATATTCGAATTACTCATTGTCAATGAGGCAATGCAGAAATTGAGTGATAAAAAAATTAGGATGAACATGAAATAGAAAATGTGTTTTTATGCTCAGTGTACCCTCCAAATATGTTGCTTTTACTGGAAAAGTCAAAATGATTATTTTAAGGAAGAAATGGTTTTAAGTTGCACTTTCAAATATATGTTTCTCAGAAGAGCCAGCTTATTTCATACTTGGAATAAAGTTTTAAAAAATGTTTCATGTTCTGAAGTCAAAAAGGCTGTGCTGGTTTTGGAATGGTTCATAATCAGACCATATTACATGTTCCTTCAAAACCCGCCTAGCTTAGTTAGATGTGTTTCAGTTTTGAACTACAAGGATGTAGATCAGATGTTTGGGCAAATTCTGCTGAATTTTATGCTTGTCCCACTTGCCTAACTGCTGGATGTCAGTGTGTGTGTGTGGGGAGGGGCAGTGTGTAAAAAAACAGAAACTTAATTTGGATCCAAAAAGCTATACACATTAACATTTGCTTCATTAGTATTGATTTGTTACTGGTACTAAACAGTTAAAATATTTATAGGTGACATTTGATATGGTTCTTGCTAGCTTTTGTGAGAAAATTCTGCACTGGGAGAGGGAAAAACAAAATTCACCTAACCTAGCTGGTTCTCTTTTGAGTTTCTAATAATATCTCATCTTTCCTTCTGGAGATTCTTCCTGAGGTGGGATATGTGAGAATGCATTGATGATTCCACTTCTGTTTTGAGTTTTAGAAAGTCATACTGAGGTATTGTGCTTTCTTTGACATCATTTACTTTAATGTTGTAACAATACAGAGAAGGTTTTTGAGAGCAAGAGCTCATTAGTTTGGTCTATTGGATGAGGACCTGGACCAGGAATAAGGAAAAGCTTGAGTTTAGTTCTGCTTTGAACACTTAAAATCATCTAAATTACTTTGGGCCAAGTACTTTCTCAACCAAGGAAGGCAATGAGAAATCGTTTTTGCAAATATTGCCAAGATTCAAAGGCATGCATATGCATACACGTACCAAAAACCAACCCTGAATTATTACTTTGCCTCATGGCAATTTCATTGTTTAGTTATTTGGGAATTATTTTATTATCTATGCTGATATGTGTAAGAGATTATCTGGAACTGCTGATGAAGATCTCAAGTATCCTGTTTTAACGTTTCTATTAAAAGCATATTAGATGTTTGCCTAGTCTAGATCACCAACTTAAATGTAATACCACCAGAAAACAAAATGGTTTGGAGAAGGTTGAACAACTTGTTTCTGAATTCATTATAACTAGAACTCCAGGTGACCTGATTAGCTCAGAGTACCTTCTATCAACCCAAACTGATGTTTGTTTATTTATATATATATATATATATATATATATATTATATAATATATATATATATATATATATATAATATATATATGTATGTATGTATGCATGTATGTATACAATATGACATATGTATGACAGTAAGTAACTTTCAGTGTCAGTTACCTCCTGAGGAGTCCAAAGTTATTTTAAAACCCCTGAAAACTATAATCATGTAATGTTGAACGTAAATTATGGCGGGCAAAAATTGAAGCAGTTCAGATAAGTTACATTCTCCAAGTCTAACCGGATTCTTAGTGACTTTAATGAGGAGTAATGGATGGGAGGTACCTACTATGATTTCACCAAAAATCGAGACCGCTAGATATTTTTTCTTTGCTGCCATCTAGTCGGCATCCGGATTTTTATGCCACTCTATATAATTCCGATATATTAAATAGGCATGCTTCCTCAAAATAACCCTATATCTTAATATACCGAAGATGTATTGTTATTTCCTTCCCATAATTAATACTCTTGTTGCGTGTTAACGAACAGCAGTCACTAAAGTATCACCGGCCTCGGTGTTTCTGCAAAAACGAAGACGGCTGACCTTCCAGGCAACTTGGATGATGCACAAAATTGTCCGAACACGAGCGGCTATGTTTCTTTTTTCACTTCCGCCCAATCCTCCCGCACTTTTATTTCTCTGACCCCTTTTGCTGCTGCCCAAATTTCAATCCAAATCCGCCAAACAGCGAACGGACCTCCGGACCCGTCGGGATCTCGAGCCGCACTCTCCTCAGTTCCGCGAAGGGTTAATTCACACTCAAGCTTTTCATTGGACAACCCATCTAACGGCTGTCCGGGAGTTGGGCGGGGAACTCCAGGACCAATGGGGAGGCTGGTATGAGACTGACGCCATTCTTTCCCACCTCCCTCTGCCGCTGGTTGTGAGCTTGTGAGGTGGTAGAGGTGGAAGGGGGCAGTTGCTTCCCAAGATGGCGGCAATAGGGGCTTTTGGTGGGGTGGTTGATGGGGCAGCCGCCTCTTCTGGGTCGCTCCCAGGCCCAGATGCAGGCTCAGCCAACGCCCCTGAAGAGGTATTGCCGCCCTTGGAATCGACCGAAATTGCGGGTCGCCTAGAAAGAAGCGCTCGACAATTCCGTAACCGACGCAAGGTGCTCATTCGCGGGCTGCCTGCCGACGTCGCCAACCAGGTAACAGAAGGGAAGGTGAATTGGGGCATGTTTGAGGGGGATCCGATCCAACAAGCAGGTGAGAAGATAAGGAAGCACAGCAGCTGCCGGCACTGATTCCTGTTGCTACGTACTGTCTCGACATTGACAGAAAACAAAATATACTTTTTTTCCTCTTTTGCGTTTTTTCTTTATTTCTGGGGAGCAGTTGTTATGAACTCTGCACTCACTTTACTGTATTTAACTTTCAGCTTGTGATAAGCCAGGGTCTGGTCTTTGAAAGATTACGCCGCAATAAATGTATGACTTTTTAGCATGTTGCAAATATGTGGGTTGCTTTTATCATGCGGTTTTACTTCGGCATGGAGGTGGATGTATGTGTGCATGCGTGCTGCTTTCTTTTCAGTTTGGTTTTAATAAAATCTGTTTAGTGTTTCATGTAATTAAGGTGTCAATGATAAAATCAGTGATTCACAAATCTTAGATCCAGCAATTTCTTAGCTCTTTCCAGTATTGTAGTCTGTTTGCAAATCATGTCTGAATTACTGCATGCATGTAAACATATCAACAAAAAATTGTAAACGGTTCGGTGCAAAGTGTATTGATTATGGCATTTGAGAGTAAACATGAATTAATCAAAACTTGATTACAATTAGTCACTAATAATCACTGATTGCAACTATATAGTTCACGTTTATATCCAGTTGAACTTTGTTGATGAACTGTGACACGCCCAGTCATACCCATCGCTGTTTCATTCTAGTTAGTATTTGGTTTTTTTCCAGTTCTCTCTTTTCTATGGCTCTCTATCCTCTAATTAAGTAATGTGTGGTGTATCTTCTGGTTGACCTTTTGTCCATGTAACTGTGTAATAATAAATCTGCTGGTTTTTAAGATAACAATAGACTATAGTTTTGGCAACAAACAAACTGATACATACCTGTTTAAGCCCATGTCACACTGCCCAACGGATGCAAAAAGGACACAGCGGATGAGCAAAATGTTCTCAAAAGGGGGAAAAATTTGCATAACCGGAGCGGATAACACGGATGCATGGAGGACGCAGGGCGGATGCAAAGCGGATGCGGAACGGAAGCCTAGCGGATGGGAGCGGATGGCACATCCGCAGGGCTTCCGGGGGGTCTCAGCAAAGCGGATGCGGAACGGAAAGAGCGGATGCAGAGCGGAAGCCTAGCGGATGAAGCGGATGCACAGCAGATGCACAGCGGAAGCCTAATGGATGCCTGGCGTTAATTGCGCATGCAGGGAGGATGCATTGCATCAGCCCCGCGGATATAACGGAAGCAGCTCGGAAGCAGGTCGCCATTCAGAAGAAAGACCTGCTGCCGGACGGATTGGCTGCCTTGCCTGCCCTGCCAGCATGTCTGCCTGCAAGCCTTGGTGCCAGCCTGCCTGCAAGCCTTGCTGCCAGCCTTGGTGCCTGCCTCCCTGCCAGCCTTGGTTCCTGCCAGCCTCCCTGCCAGCCAGCAACCCCACAACCATGCGGAAGCACAGCAAGCCTCAGCCATCTGCTGCCAGCCCTTGCATCCCGCCCCCTGGCCCTCACTCTGGTTCTCCTGGGGCTTCTGCAGCACGGGCTCGCGCTTCTGGGGCTGGCGCTTCTGCTGCTTCTGCTTCTGGAGGAGCTGATGACAAGCACTCCAGCACCAGCCACCTCCACAGCACCTGCACCCTTCACCCCTGAGACTGAGCGACCAAGAGGAGTGCCAGAGACTCATTTTTGTCTTATAGCTTGTTGTTAATAAAGTCTATTTATGATTCACGCACTTGTTTCATTTCTTTTTTTTAATAAAGTCTTTTAGAAATAATTTAGAAACTTTTAGAAATAATTTAAGCCTTTGCTTGCTTGTGGGATGGGTAAGGATAGCTTTGGGATGGGTTAGGATACCTGTGGGATGGGTTAGGATACATGTGGGATGGGTAATAGCTGTGGGATGGGTTAGGATAGCAGTGGGATAGATAAACCTCCAGTGCAAGCATAGTGGGACTGTATGGTGCACCCTCCCAGGTGCCACACCTATGGCCCTTTATTATCAATAACGATATAATCAATCATCCACACATGTCAACATGAACACAACTCTTTATTAAACGCCCTGTTCATTGTAGGCCAACCAAACATACATGGCCCAATCTCATCCGTGTGATGAGACAGGCTGAAGGAAGCATCCATTAAGCATTTACCATCCTATCTTGCCACTCCACTGCTCCAGCTGGGGAGTTGCACCAGTGTTTCAGGAGGTTGCGCTGCTTCTTCGCCTCACGTGAGGCTCTGTTGGGGCCTTGCACATCCTCAGTGTCGATCAGGTTTTGCCCTTGCCTCCATTCCCCAGGCTCCATGTCCCCATTGCCTTGTTGACAGTCCACAAACCTGTTCTGCAAGACTGGGTAGCGGGTGCGCATGAGATTGTGCAGGATGCAGCAAGCTTCCACGATCCTCCTCATGGTCTCTGGGCTATGCTGCATGTTGGTGAGAAGTACCTGGAACCTGTTGGCCAGGATGCCAAAGGCGTTCTCCACCACCCGCCTTGCCCTGAACAGCCTGTAGTTGAAGATCCTCTCTTCACGGGTGAGGTATTTGGAGGTGTAGGGCTTCATGAGGTAGGTTGTGAGGGAGAAGGCGTCATCCCCCACGATGAAGTAGGGCACATCTTGCGTGTCATTGGGCAGGGGTTCTGGATCTGGGAAGCCCACCATGAGGTTGCCTTCCAGCCCCTCCTTGAGGTGACTGGCGTATACCTGGGCATCTGAAGATGAGCCGTTGCCTGAAGCATCGATGTACATGAACTTGTAGTCAGCATCGACCATGGCGTAGTTGTGATAAGTGGACCTCGACTTGGCTGGAGCTTTGCAGGCCACGTGCTTGCCATCGATGGCTCCAACGGTGTGGAGGAATTTCCACTTCTGATACCACTGCTCTGCAACTTTCTTCCATTCTTCTTCAGTGTAGGGGTACTGGAGGAGCTCCTCCTTGTATTCTTCAATGATGGCCTGCACCACTTCTCTGACCACAATGCTGATGGTGTTGGGTGGCACCCTCCAGCCATACTGCATGCTCCTGTAGGTGGTCCCTGAGGCCAGGTGGCGCAGAGTGAGTGCCACCTTGAGCCCAGGTTCCAAGCTGGGTGGGAAGTTGGTGTTTGTCTTGGTCAACCTGGGTGTCAGCCGCTGCACAACTTCGTCAAACATGGCTGGAAGCATCCTCATTAAATTCTGGAACGCCCGAGTGTCTTCGCTCCTGAGCTCCACCATCAGCTTGTTGTACAGTCCGTCCTCTGCTCTTCTGGCGAACCATCTTTGGACCCAGACTTTTTTTGGGTGCCTCCTTTTCTTCCCGTAGTAGAGTTCACAGAGCCTGTAGATGGTTTCGCACTGTTGCAGAAGGATGGTGGCTGCCGAAAGGACTTTGTCACAATCCACGGTAGACATGACTGGATGCTGTGGAAGAGGAAGAGTCTGATGAAGGCTGCAGAGGTCTGCACAGCTTGGCTGCTGTTCTGAAAGTGAGATGCAGGCGAGTTGCTCCCCCTTTTTATAGGCAGTATAGGTGTCCCTTTGCATCCTCTAGGCATCCTCTAGACATCCTTAATATCCGAGATAGATCCCCTCTGCGAACATTTTTTTCGTTCTACACGCTTTGTTTCCGTGCTGCATCTGTTCTGCATCCGTTCTGCATCTGTTCCACGTCCGTTCTGCTTCCTCCCTGTGTCCGGGCGGATGCGAGTTGCGCGGATGCGCAGCGGACGCCAAGCGGATATAGCGGATGCGTAGCAGATGCAGAACGGACGAACTGGATACATTTTCCGCGCAAAAGTTTTGGGCAGCCTAAAACATTCGGAGCAGATGAAACGTCAATAAACGGATGCTGGACGGATAGAGAGGAAGCAAAATGTAGGCAGTGAGTACATCGCGTTTTTGAACGGATGGCAAGGTTTTTTGTCCGTTTTACATCCTCTTTGCATCCGTTGGTTCAGTGTGACATGGGCTTTAACTGCTGCAGTCCAGAGAGTAGTAGAGAAATGTACTGCATTGCTTTTCATAAATACTTGAATGAGCTGAGATCATACAGTGAAGTTAAATCAGAAACAAAAGGAAGTATTTACTAGACAAATGCTTATGCAACACTATATGTTGCTGAAAGCTTTTCTGTGTGTACAATTAAACCGGTTGCGACAATCTTAACAAATGACATGAAACATGAAAGTACTTACTTTACAGTAGTAGAAAATGATACAGGGAATGAGGAAAATAGAATACCATAGAAGGAAGGAGTACATTTATAGCAGATCACTTTGACAAAGAACCAGAGAATTTAAATGGTGTTTCAGTGGCCAGGAAATAAAGTAGATCTGCTTCTTTAATAACTTATTTTTGATTATACTTTTTAATATACAATTTATGTGGAGTTCTCATAAGCAGTTAAAATTTTACTCTTAATTTTTTTCCCCTTTTCAACTAAGGATAGAACATCTTAAAGTCTATAAGGACAGTCATAACCAAATATTGTATGGCTTCGAGTTTTAAGAAACAGATTGATTGAGAAACAAATAGAAAGAGTCTACACAATCAATTGTGTCAGAAGATTAATAGCCCTTTCATTGAACTGAAATTGTAATATCAAGTGCTAGGATATTATGGGAACAGCTGAGATCAAGAAGGT
This sequence comes from Laticauda colubrina, assembly GCA_015471245.1. Taxonomy (NCBI): domain Eukaryota; kingdom Metazoa; phylum Chordata; class Lepidosauria; order Squamata; family Elapidae; genus Laticauda; species Laticauda colubrina. The sequence goes on along the minus strand of BLBF01000021.1, from coordinate 28,786,941 downwards.
GGCTCCAACCTTGTCAAGCAAGAACAAATGTATAGCCCCTTTTTTATCTTGAATATAATATGGCTTGTTTGGTTTGGGTTTAGAATATATGTGAACCCAGACAGTGATTTATAGTTTATGACTAAGGGAATATTAAGAAATTATCAACTGTAATTTAGTCAGTAAAATATGGTTAGGCAAACTGGCTTAAGATGAAAAACTAGTGTCTGGGCAGCCACATATTAATGTCAGCATGAAGGCCTCTCTAAGAGAAGGAAACAGTTCATCCAAAAGGAACAGAAATAGAAAGTTACAGTCCTAATACTCTACAGTATGTTACTATACCACAGGCCATTGATTAATTGCATTTCAATGGTAATCAATTGCTACCTCCCTTTCCATCAAAGAAAAAGATTCAAATATTAGGCGATTAAGCAACAATGCTGGAAGTATTCTTCAGGGTTATACTATCCTGTCCTTCAAATAAATGTAACAGCCATGGTTTATTTTGTAGAATTATAAACATTACTGAGCCATAGTGGCTCAGTGGTTAGAATACAGTATTGCAGGCTAAATCAGCTTGGTGCGAGGAGTTCGATCCTCACTGGCTCAAAGTTGACTCAGTTCCATCCTTTCGAAGGATGGTAAAACGAAGACCCAGATTGTTGGGGGCAATATGCTGTCTCTGTAAACTGCTTAGAGGGAGCTACAAAACACTATGAAGTGGTATGTAAGTCTAAGTGGTATTGCTTATCAATACTGTCCTCAGCCAACTTGGCTTGATTTTTGCAATATGCATGTAATAATGAAAGTCTTACTGGCATTTTCAGCATAACTTTTTAAAACATCTGATCCTGACTGACCCAACTTCAGAATTATAGAATTCCTGTCTTTCTCCTCTTACTTTTTGATTTTCAATTGCAGCTTTATTAAAAAACTGAATTTTTGGAATGTTTTATAAAGTGGGACTATTTTTATTGGGGGGGGGGGGAGAAACTGACTCTTTCCACTGGGGGCAATGACGACTTCATCAGATTGTGATCAGGAGGCACACTTTTGTTTTAAGATTTTTTTTAAATGCTAAGGAAAACATTAGAGAATGGCTATTGTTAGGTTCACTGCTGTCCCTTTTTGTTATTTAGTATCAATATGAACCCACTGAAGATTACCTAGGTTTGTGATATGATGTTTCTTTTCCCTTTATTTCAGAGACCATGAACATTATCTGAAAACAGTAATGGATTGCATATGGGCTAAGAAACAGGGACTGAATTCCCTGGCACCTCACTGTTTGTATAACAATCTCTCCTAGGATAGGGATATAGTCAGGGGTGGGATCCGACTGGTTTAATTACCAGTTTGGTGATTTACTGCACGTGCATGTAAATTTTCGTCAGCTTGTTGCCTGGACAACTGAGCGGCACTGCGTGCATTTAAAAAAAATCTTGTCACCAAAGGAAGAACAGAATTACAACAAAAGTGTGCCTCCTGATCACAATCTGATGAAGTCGTCATTGCCCCCAGTGACTGGCGCTGTATACCTGGGCATCTGAAGATGACCCGTTGCCTGAAGCATCGATGTACATGAACTTGTAGTCAGCATCGACCATGGCGAAGAGGACGATGCTGAAGAAGCCCTTGTAGTTGAAATAAGTGGACCCCGACTTGGCTGGAGCTTTGCAGGCCACGTGCTTGCCATCTATGGCTCCAACGGTGTGGGGGAAGTTCCACTTCTGATACCACTGCTCTGCAACTTTCTTCCAGCCTTCTTCAGTGGTGGGGCACTGGAGGAGCTCCTCCATGTATTCTTCGATGATGGCCTGCACCACTTCTCTGACCGCTTTGCGGATGCTATTGTGTGGCACCCTCCAGCCGTACTGCATGCTCCTGTAGGTGGTCCCTGAGGCCAGGTGGCGCAGAGTGAGTGCCACCTTGCGCCCAGGTTCCAGGCTGGGCCGGAAGTTGGTGTTTGCCTGTAGATGGCTTCGCACTGTTGCAGAACGATGGTGGCTGCCAAAAGGACTTTGTTATGATCCACGGTGGACATGACTGGATGCTGTGGAAGAGCAAGAGTCAGATGAAGGCTGCAGAGGTCTGCACAGCTGGGCTGCTGGGCTGAAAGTGAGATCCAGATGAGTTACTCCCCCTTTTTATAGGCAGTATAGGTTTTCCCCTAGGTGTCCCTTTGCATCCTCTAGACATCCTTAATATCCAAGATAGGTCCCTTCTGCGAACGTTTTTTCCGTTTTAAATGCTTTTTTTCCGTGCTGCATCCGCTAGGCATCCGTTCTGCATCCGTTCTGCATCCGTTCCGCTTCCTCCCTGCGTCCGAGCGGATGCGAGTTGTGCGGATGCGGAATGGATGCCTAGCGGATATAGCGTATGCGTAACGGATGCAGAACGGATGCCTAGTGGATGCCTAGCGGATGCAGAACAGACACATTGGATACATTTTCCGCTCAAAAGTTTTGAGCAGTTCAAAACTTTCTGAGCGGATGAAACGTCAATAAACGGATGCTGGACGGATAGAGAAGATGAAAAACAGACGCAGTGAGTGCAGAATGGATACATCGCGTTAACCAATGGATGACAAGTGTTTTCCTTCGTTTTACATCCTCTTTCCATCCATTGGTGCAGTGTGACAGGGGCTTTAGATTGTATGTTTACTCTGACAAATTAATAATAGAATTTTATTAGTTTTCCAAAGTTCCAAGCTATTCAGGAACCAGAAAAATGAGAAATTGTGACATGGTAGCTCTTCAATGCTTCCATATCTTTATTTTAATTTTGTGTTCCACTGGACACAAATATAGAGCAAATATTTAGAAACTATAATAAAATGCTGGACACATTCTATAACTGTTCAAAACATTTTTGAAGTATGTTGATTTAAAAATAATTCGATAAGAATTTTTATAATGAGGAATATCCTTCTGTAGCTGATGTAGAATTCTGTACATTGTGAATATGCCTTGTATATGCCTTTGATGTTGGAAAGGGGCAAGTAAATTAACTATGTTGATTATGACTAGTGAACCTCTGGGGAAAAATACAGAATAAAAAAATATTGGGAATACTGTATAACTTAATTTGTAGTGATATAAGACTTTTTTCAAAAGTATTCCTTTTTAGTGCAAAATATGGATTACCTTGGCTCGGAGTCTGCTTCAAATGCTGGAACTTTTTGTCTATTAAAGCTGGCAAATCAGTCTTTGAATGGAAAGTGTGCTAGTGTGTTGCTTTCCACACTGGCTTTAATTCTTCTACATTCTCTGGCCTGGAAACCAGGAGACTGATTTCTAGTCCAGTCTTAGGCATGAAAACCAGTTGGATGACCTTGGAACAATCACATTCTCTCAACCCAGCTCACTTAACAGACTTGTGGGGAAAATAAGAAAGAGGAGGGAGTGGTTAGATATGTTTGCTCCCTTGAGTTGTTGATAAAAATAATAGAAGCAGGATATAAATAAATAAAAATTTAAGACAATGATTAATTACTGTGGCCTACAAACTTGAAATTTGGCATGCATGTTCCTCTTGGCTTCTAGGTGCTCACTAAGAAAGGATTTTTCTAAATTACCATCAGAGCATTAGTATTTCCTACATTATTTACACGCTCTGATGCTAAGGAGTTCTACTCCCCCTCCCCACCTGAAAAGAAATCTGTTATAAATGCAAAACACAAGCACAGGAGAGGAGTTTCAGTTTCAGTTTTAATTTCATAGCAGCAACCAGCTTTAGTACAGAACAGTTGAGCTAAGCCACGCCCAGGCTCCTTGCTGTCTCCTTGCTCACACAGCAAATACTGTTTCAGTTTCCTCAACTCTCTCACACACTGGCAGGATGTTAGCCAGATGGATACTGATGGATGCTATAGGCAAAAGCAGAATTCCCACCCCTCCTTATTTTCCTCCCCAAAAACTAAGCCCGACCATATAGTTTCATAGCGAAGCACGGGTATTGAGCTAGTTGACCAATATTTTGTTAATATTTAGACATTAAATACTAAACAAATAAAATGCAGTTGATCATAAATAAAATTACAGGGGTCAATTGTTTCAAATTTATTTTACTGTGAAAGTAGAACTGGAAATCACAAACCACTTCTGTATCATTATGAAACTGGAATTTACTTTTTTATGTCAGATAAATCAAAATTTGTTAGCTTCCAGAGCAGATACAGATAACAGTTTTATTTTTTATATGGTATTAAAATTCTCATTGTGTTTGTCCCCTCATGGTATCTAAAATCCACTCACTTAAAGAAAGCATAAAAAAATCTTGGACTCATTAGTCCCATGGAATTGAAATTTCTATGATGTTCTGACTGATTTTATTTACTGTGACTGCTGCAGTGTCCTTGAGGTCACATGTAATTTTTGACATTCCCTGCCACCTTCCCACAAGCAAAGTCCCACAAGCAAAGGGAATCTGACAGGAAGTTAAAACTCTTTCCACTCCCACGATTATTTTGCCTCCCTGTGGTCATTCTTTTTATGTATTTAGGTGAGTAAATATTTACATTATTGAAGTTGATTTGCCACTAGAATTATTTTTTCTATTTATGATATATACTGTTCTTAGATGATCATGGGATTGTTCAGCATTGGGTTAAAAAAAGTCTAAAATGCAATATTCATTCTGGTCACAGACTGCACAACCTTTTTCTCAAAGGATAACCAAATGGGTTACACTACAGGATTGTCTAGTATCAAATAAAATGAAGAAAACTTGAGGAAGATAAGCAAAAACGTGCATGATTTCCTTATAAAAAGTATAAACTGAATTTGATCATGAACATCACAAGGTAGTACCTGCATATAATCACTATACATTTTTTCAGCCTTCTGAGTTTGGTTTTAAATTAGTAGAATAACTATTATTATTCAGGAATAAAATTGATAACTGTAGCTAGTGTTCACAGTACTCTAAGATTGCAGAAATTCAGCAACCACTAGAAACAGTTGTTCTTTTTATACTTCTTTGCTGTCATCTGATCCATGTTTTTTTTCCAGCCCAGATCTGATAAACCACTTATAGATGAAATGGCACTGCAAATTTAAATATTTCATTCTGCACTTATTAACCACAAAATCTTATTACCTTAAAATTGGTGATTTGGGGAAACTGGGAGGGGGGAGTTTACTATAGTCAAGTGTTAGAAACTATATTTCATTTTTTGTTGAAAAAATAAGCAACCTCAGAAGCCACCAATTGTGACAAAATATTTTGACACATGAATACAGTCAGAACTAAGCATGATATTACAACCTGCATTTGTGTACTAAATTATACAATCAGCAGGTGTTTTGCCATATAGTCAGGTGCTAACACTTTTCTGCTCAGACAATTTATGAACTTTAAACTGCAAAATTGAAGCACATGCCAAATGGGACAGTACAGATAAATAAGTTAAACTCATTCAAGGTCATACTCCCCATATTTCTGCAAAACAATTGTCTCCTCTCCATATCCTAGACACAGGAAAAAAAGTGCTTCAAAGAGAAATCCACCCCATAAATGGACATTTGTGAAACATAATTAAAATATGTCTCCTACAGAAAATGTGAAACAATACCACAGTGCATACCTCTAGCATAAGCTGAGCACAACTCTGTGGGACACAGTATTATTTGTGCTTTTGGAAAAGCAAATACAATTAAAGGCAATTCTAGAAGTTTCTAGAAGAAACTTTGTGACACTAAGCAATAGAACTTAGAAATTAAGAGATCCTAACCAAGCAGTAAAAATATTTGAAAGGGTCAAATTTTACCAACAAGTTGTTGAAATGGAATATTGGACAATTTATAAAATGAGGGTTTCCCATATAATTTGATTTAATTGACAATGATAACCACTATATTATACAGTAATAAATATGATCCTCAAGACCGGGCAGAAATTAAAATAAGACATTTTATAGCAAAGTATCTTTTGATCCTTTAAATTAAAAAAAATCTAATGTTTTAGGTTTAAATTAGAAATTGTTGTAGAATAGCAGACAATTCTAACTTTACCTATTTTCGGTTTCTTTACTTTAATCCTACCGGTATTCTGAAGAGTTAGTTTTAGTTCATCTTTAATTTCAAAATTACAGGCAAATCTCTTTAGCTCAGGTCTAGTCTAGTCATTAACATTAATAAATGTTCAGCATGTGATTAAGATTGTATTTTTTTCTTAATATTAGTTTATACATTTATAAGGCTTGTAGAATAACATTAACATAATTAAACAGTGGAAGTGTAAATTGTTAATATTTCCCCTCTCCCATCTCTTGGAAGCTGTTTTAAAATCAAAAGCTGCTTTGCTGCAATGTCTAGATTAGAATCTAAATATCTCTACCTTAGTATGACTGTTATGGAAGCTAATTTTAGCTTATTGGTTAAGGTTCAAAGAAATATTCTGATTCAGAAATACTTTAAACAGCTACAAAAGCCACCTAAAGAGGAACCAAAGGACAAAACTTTTACATTGTGCAGAAATACTGTAGTTCCTCTCACTGAGCCGGTTCCTGTATGAGTGCCATAATAAATTTCAATCTTGAAACAGAAGGCCACTAGCCAATTCAAAAGCAGAAAGTAACACTTTTTTTCCATTTTAATGTACATCTAATCTTTGGTCGTAATTAAGCAGTTCCCATTCAAAGAACTGTGTAATATTTTCAATTCCTAAAAGACAAACTAGCAGACTTGGATAATACACAGTATTTCAAACAGCACTGTTAAATCTAAATTTAAAATAATTAGAGCTCTTAATTTTGCAGAATGGTCCTTGCTTGTATCTTGTGCACTGATTGTACTCCAAAACATGGTTATGCGGCTATTTTGTTGTTGTTCCCGATAGGGCGAAGGGGACATTCAATAATATTTAGAAGCTTTTACAATAGAAGAAAATTCTAGATATTTGGCAATAACTAATGACAGAAGTTTTATACAAGTCTCAAATGAGAGATATCAAGAATCCCTACAAAGCTTTGAGTGAGGCCTATTAAGGCAATGAAAATAATTTAACAGATGTACAAAAAGAGGAACTCTTAGAATGCTTCATAGTAATCAGTCAGATTACTAATCTTTTGAACACAACACTGTTAACATGGCAGTAGCTATCCACGGCTTTCAACTGCTTTTTTTTTTTTGGTCCCACAGCTTTTCCTGCAAAAAAATGGGGTCAAAATAGCTGCAAAGAATAGCTGCAAAGAATATGACATGGTTGCACTCCAGCAATCCATATTCAGAAAATTATATTTGACCTTACATTATCACAAAATCTAAACATTGGTGACTTAGCATGAAAATGGTCCTCATATTCCAGTTTAAATGTGCTCCCTTTGTATTGGAATACATTATGCTAAATATTATGAAGAGTCTAAGGAATGCTTCAGAGAAAAAGAATTTCAAGACAGTCTTTTTCCCTTTCAGACTATCAGGATATATATTTTATTTACATCATAGCTCAGGTTTAATGTGAAAGTAAAGAAATATTATTTTACAATTTTTTTATTTTTCTGAAAACAATACATTTTCTATCTGGCTGCAACGTTAAAAAGAAGTTGATTTTTCAATTTAAATGTTCTTTTTAGGAAAAACCATCCCACAATAGTATCTGTATTCTGACAGCACAAAAAATGCATAGAAAATAATGTAGCAAAATAGTGGATGCTGTATTTTAAGAGAGTTGCATATGAAATTAATATGAATCTTGTACAAGATTCATATTAATCTTGGGAAGGCAGATAAAGGACAGCATTCAAAAAGTAGAACCACCAAATCCCCTGAGATAAAAGTATTATGCAGCAATAATTAATGTTGGAGAAAACTGAATGACTGCAGTTTTATTAAGGCACTAGCTCAATACTCGTACTTTGCTTTGAAACTATGTGGTTGGGCTTAGTTTTGGGGGAGGAAAATGAGAGGAAAAAAATTCTGCCTCTGCCTACCAGCATCCATCAATATTCATCTGGCTAGCATCCTGTCAGTGTGTGAGAGAATTGAGGGCTGTTTAGAAAGTGAAACAGTATTTGCTGTGTGAGCAAGAAGGAGATAGCAAGGAGCCTGGGAGTGGCTTAGCTCAGCTGTTCTGTACTAAAGCTGGTTGCTGCTGTGAAACTAAAACTGAAACTGAAACTCCTTTCCTCTGCTTGTGTTTTGCATTTGGAACAGATTTCTTTTCAGGTCGGGAGCTGGAGTAGAATTTCTTAGCATCAGAGCATGTTAATAATAATATAGGAAATAACTAATGCTCTGATGGTCATTTAGAAAAATCCTTTCTTAGTGAGCACCTAGAAGCCAAGAGGAACATATATGCCAAATTTCAAGTTTTTAGGCTTTATGGTTCTACAGATTTTGTGATGATGTGTAGGTGGTATTTCACTTATATATATGTAGATTTGGAAATAGCATTTGAGTTTAATATTTAGTTAGGTTATCTTACAATATAATACAATGATTAAAACAACTTCTTTAATAATATGTTTATTTGTTTTAGACACTGAGAATCCTAAAAACACATGTATATTTGATGGCTGAGTCAGTAATAAAATGCAATCATAATTTCAACTGGTCCAAATAGATTTTTTAAAAAATTACCTCAGGTGTAGTGCTCTCTTTAACAAGAGATGATTAACACATTTATGGCTACCTGAATCCCTGTGCTCTGTTAATCATTGTTTATTCAAATCTGTATGTATTTGGAAGTAGTCATTGTTCAAAGCACTGACTACGCTTTCACATAATTTCTGCCAACATTGTGGATATCTTTCTGTAACGTTTACTATAAATACGTTAGCAATAGTGCTCTGACTTGGCAGTCTTCTGTAGACTTTTGAAAAGGGAGTGATGACAGGAAATCATTTAACTGAAAAAAAGCAATTGTTTCATATTTTTGCCTCAGTATGATTTATTTTGTTAATTTTATGCAGGAAATACATGAACTTTTGAGTGATTACGAACTTAAGTATTGTTTTGTGGACAAATACAAAGGAACAGGTGAGTAAAATTGCCTTTATAAAGTGCTTTGCTATGAATTGAGGATTAGAATGTCATGAATAATATATCTGGATCTTCACACTCTAAGACAGAATACCCTCTTCTTGATAAACATCCTTCTAGTTTTTCCATGGAAAATATCCACAGATTACATAGCTTTTCTGGGTAATATTTACACTGGAGGGGTTTAAGCAGTGTATTATGTTAGAAATAAGTTGGTAGTGGAAGAGTATTTTTAAATATTGTCTGCTATGCCCACCCTAAAACTGAAAAAAAACCCAAAACCCTGTGGTAAAATTGTTTTGTATTCTGCATGAGTTTTTATCACTAAATTTAAAAAGCACTGTTCTCCCTCTCAGAAGCTGAGTTATTTCAATGCATTAATATATTAATAACATCAATAAAGCACAAATGCATGCATTTCCTGATAAAATGTTTGCTTGCTTGTCAACAGAATTAACTGTGGTTAAATGCTTTTTTGAGATGCAAGGTAGGAACAAGTTATCATTAGCTCATGACAGCTACTTTTTTCATCTACTTGGATTGCATTCGGATGCAGTTTCTGAAGTTAGCATTCTAAAAGAGCCCGTCTTTTGCCTTTCTGTAGATAGATTTAAAATTGCTTGATGAATATATTCTTCCCAAAATAACGACATAAATATATCTAGCTCTAAGAAAAAGTTCAGATTAAGATTCCTAATTTGTTGGTGTCCATAATGATGTATCAATTGAAAACAAAATGTACTAGAAATGTACTTCGGGTATGTTTAATATGGCACATTACTGAAAAATGCACAGAAAGATGAGTGGAGCTTGTCTTAGTACATTTTCATAATCCTTGAGACTTTGCTTTCAAGTGCTTTTAAAATCTAGTATAATGATAAACAGAAGAAAAACATGTACTTTTGCTTATATCAAAAAGGCCTTTGATAGAATAATTTATAGAAAGTGAAGAATTTGACATCTGTGAATTTAAAAAAAAAAAGATCCTCTTATACAGTGGCATTCTGCTTTGAAAACTAGGAAAACATAAAGTTCTAGGAGAGAAGAAAACAATCTTCAAAGATCCATGCCCAGCTTAGTACAATGCTGACAGTTGATATATGTTGTTAGTGTTTCTTTATTTTACAAAATAACAAGTGTAAAAACAAGTTTTTACAAGAAGAAGTCTGAGTTGACAAAATGGAGGCAGCAGATTAAAGTTCTCTAACACAGGGGTCACACTGGACCTCAGAGTTGGACCAAATTCATCAGTTTAAATCCCGTGGACCAGAGACCCTGGGAAAATCCCAAAAAAAGTCTGCAGGAAAACTCCCCGCCCTGTTTTCCTACCAATCAAACATTCTTTATTTGGGATTGCAGGATACAATCTCCAGCTACATTCTCAGGGGGAGGAAGAGAGAGAGAGACTTTTGGCTCTATGCAAGGAAAGCAACAGAAGCAGCAGAAGTCTTTCTTTCTTTCCCCCAAACTCCACCAAAAGTGATTCTTTGCTGGCACAGTCTCTCGGAGCAGGAGGCCTTGCAGGATCCCAAAGACTCATTTCTGGCAGAGTTTGAGGGAGAGAAAGAAAGACTTGCTGCTTTCCTTGTGTGCAGCCAAAAGCAGAAGAAGAAAGAAGTGGAAAGAAGCAGTCTGGTGGTCAGGTCAGGCGCATGGGGCAATTCTCCCCCCCCCCCCGCCCTTTCCCCTTTCCCCTCACTACCTCATGTTGTTCGCAATGCAAGCAACACAAGCTTTGTGTTTCCATGGGCCATGTGGGTGGCACAGCCTTGTGTTCATGCACAGCCTGGATTAATTGCTTTGGGGGTGACATTTCTCTGCGGACCACCAAAATTTTCTCACGGACCACCAGTTGTCCCCACCCCACTGGTTGGCGACCACTGCTCTAACATAATTGTTTTCTTGAAATGAACCTGACCTGATCAGTATCTGGATCCTTACACTACCCTTACTTTCCTTATCATGGAGAAGTGTAAATAAAGAACTAGGCGGAGGAAAGCAAAAGAAAAAAAACAGCCATGCTTGATAACTTTCTGAAAGCATTTATTGTCCAGCCACTGTGAAAACACAAACTGATTTTTTTTTCTGACTAGTCGACAAAGATCATTTGTTTATAATTGTGTCAATGTTCTGTCAGAAAACTTCAAGAGAACTTTGCTTATATGTTTGCTGTGGAGCATTTTGCCAATTGTCTTTATATCCTTCTTTTCTTGTAGCTTTCGTCACCTTATTGAATGGGGAACAGGCAGAATCAGCCATTAAGAAATTTCACTTGAGCATGCTGCGAGACAAGGAGATTACAGTGCAACTACAACCCACAGATGCCCTCTTATGCATTGCCAGTCTGCCCCACCTTTATACACAGCAGCAGTTTGAAGACCTGGTTCGACCATTTGGGAACTTAGAGCGTTGCTTCTTGGTATACAGTGAGGAAACGGGACACTCGAAAGGTTATGGTTTTGTGGAATACATGAAAAAGGATTCAGCAGCCAGAGCAAAGTCTGACCTGTTGGGCAAACAGCTGGGAACACGGACTCTGTATGTTCATTGGACAGATGTCAACCAGTTGACTCTAGATCTTATTCACTCAAAATGTCTATGTGTAGATAAATTGCCCCACAGTTATAATGATCTTGAAGAACTAAGGCAGACCTTCTCTGCCATTTGTCCTCCAACATTCTGTCAGGTAAGGATCTTAGACATGGAGGAAATAGGCTGCTTCTCTGGTAGCTATGTAGCATCCCATAGGGGTCATTTTCCCTATGTAGATTCCTTTTCCCAAGATGCTAAGTTGTGTTGCTTATCTTGTCATAATTAAATATGGATTGCTCTTATGAATGCAACAGTATGTACACCCTGTACAATAAGGAAGCTAGCTTCTCTTTGTCCTAATTTCTTAAACATTTGGAATTTTCTAAGCTTGTGTATTTCTCAATAATTGAAAGTCTTTCTGCTATAAAATTGGTGAGAACATTCAGTTTACAAACTTCTTTCATGCCGTTTGCATTCACTGCTTTATCAGATTTTGGCAACACTATGTTCAAGAATCAACAAAGAAATATACATAATTTTCATGGAGAAAATCTAGCTATTTGGTCACTAAGAATTGACAATGGCTTGATGACATATAATTTAATCAAATACACCTATATAGAATAACATTAAAATGGGCCTGATATAATTTAAAGATTCCTCACCCCAAAATTACCACCTATATCTCAGCACTGACATGTTTTTCATTATTAAAAGGAACCCAAAAATCACATGATGCTGAGGTCCAACAGAGTATTTTGGTATATGGATTAGAGAGGCACATATGAATGGATGGAGTATTTCATAGAACCTATGATTGGGTGACTATAGAAATTATCATTCCTTAGATCTTCCAATTCTTAGCAATTGTTTCCCCTTTTCAAGAATTTCACTGAACAGTAGAGTTAGAAATTAATCCTTAAATAGATTCATTTTTGAAGGATGCCATGGATTTTGCAGGTTTGTTTCCCTCTAATTGGTGTATGTTTGCCAAACAACTTTTGAATAGAAAATATTGTTGGAGTTACCCTTATGGCCACCTAATAATAACAATATGGACAAAATCTGCTACATGAATAACCAGACTAGGGATGAATCTACATGTTATGTCATAAACTATGGTTTATCTCTCACAAACATGAGCCAGATTGAAAGAAGCCAAATTGTTTATTTTAATGACTGATGTACAAAACGTGTTGGTTGCATTATTCTTGGTATGAATGTTCAATGAGAAACTATTGAAGGTTTTGCTTAGGCACTTACATACAAAAAGATGAACTTTTATGTGCATAATGCTTCTGTGACATAGCACTTTATTTAGTTATAGCCCTTGTGTAATTTCAGTAGCAAAGGTTTCAAAAAAAAGGGTTGGAAAGGATGAAAGAGACAATACTCTAGTTCAGATGCATTTTTATTTCCTTGTGATGTTTTGCTTAATCTTTTATTTAAACAAAATACATGTCTCCTGGGGAATGTTTTGATTGCACTGGATATTTTTGCAGCAAGGAAGTCAGTTGCAAAACCCAAAAGACAAAAAGAGACTTTAAGCCAGAAAAGTCTCGAGCAATCTCTCTAGCTTCCATTTTTCAGAACAAATGTCTTTGATATTGATATTGATTAGATTCAGCCATCCTTTGGCTGGGTCAAACAGTGTGCTCAGTCAAAAACAAGTAATATAAATAATATTATAGTTTAATAAGATATGTAAAGCCCGTTTATTTATCCCGACTAATTCAGGAAGACTTGCTGATTCCATGAAAAACATGAAGTAACTAGGTCATTTTCATAGTGTTTTCTCCCCCTCCCCCCTTTCATACAGCTGGCATGTGGTCAGGATGGGCAGCTGAAAGGCTTTGCAGTCCTGGAATATGAATCAGCTGAGATAGCAGAGATGGTTCAGCAGGCTACCAATGGCTTTCTACTTGTTGGGAACCATATCAGAGTTTCTTTCTGTGCTCCAGGCCCTCCTGGACGAAGTATGCTAGCTGCTCTGATAGCTGCCCAGGCAACAGTAAGTCTCAGCTTGCAGTACTGATTCTGTATATAATTTGTCTCTTGCTAGTCAATGCCATAAGTCATGGTTTATTTTAATAATTTATTAATAGTTTATTTCAGCCTGGAGCAAGCTATGCATCTCAGTGAATGACACAGGCCTCTTTATTTTCACTGTAGTTTAAAAAACACTCATCTTTTCATCAGTTGTCTTTTAGTTATGATCTACTCTTTATAGATGTCACCTGTATTATCCAATATTTTCATAATGATAGCCATATTTCCAGTCACCCCTTAAGAGGTAACACATAATATATCTTGCAGGAACTAGAAGTTTTTTCCATTGATTAAAATAATCAGAATTTTGACTAATGCTTCGCATTGCTGTAATAATTAAAACTTCAACTTGCACATGGATGCTCTCTTCCTACATATAAGAGCCACAAATGCACATTTCTTTCTCTGTCAAAGAATCCAGATACCTTTTCGATTCTGCTGTTCTCTTTTTCAGGCACTTAACCGTGGTAAAGGGCTTCTACCTGAACCCAATCTTCTTCAGATTCTGAACAGTCTGGGGAATCCTTCATCTCTCCAACTCTTACTCAACCCCCTACTTCATGGAGCCATTGGAGGAAAGCAAGGCAAGTTCAGATAAAGAATTCTGAGTCTGAAAGCTTGGGGCTTGACCTATGTGATATTTATAAGCTTCCAGATTATAAGTCCATTGATAATGCTTGATTTCCTCTCACCAACTGAGTTAGAAAAAGCAGTATGGTATTAATACTTCGTACTTCGAAACTAGGCTTGGTTTGTGATGTTCTAAGCTGAAAAGTAATGTGGCTTAGAAAAATAAAGCATGGGTTATCAGCAGGGGTGGGATACAACAGGGTTAACTACCAGTTCGGGATTTACGAGTTTCCCTGCAGGCTGCGCCACGCACCTGTAAATCAGCAGCAGCAGCTGCCTGCGGAGAAGCAGCCTTTGAAACAACCCTCTTTTCCTGCTTTTCTAACTGCAGCTGTGCCTTGTTCGGCAGCTGAAGTTGAAAAATCAGGAAATAAAGATCAAGTAAACAGCTCGGGTAGGTGGGCAAAAACATCAGCAGACATAGAATTGGTTCTGTGTCAGCTGCTCTTCAGAACTACCGGTTCTACAGAAGTGGACAGAACCGGTAGAAACCCACCCCTGGTTATTGGTTATGCCATATAGCATTTTTGTGAAGCATTTCAGTCCTTCCTAGATTTAGTAGATTAGGCCATTCTTCCTTTGAATGTATACGTTTCTAATTTTTTTAGGCAAAGCCAAAATATTACTAAAACACTTTGTTAGGCAACTCAATGTGATTGTGCCAATCAATAAATGTGCCAATACTATCAGGCAATAACATTAAGAGAAATGGTTGGGTTTTTTTGCAGGGGAGGGAGCCCTTCAAATGCAATCATCAAAAGCCAAACTCAGTAAAATATTATGAGCCTCCAATGACTAAGAATTTCAAAATTTGCTTTATTTCATACTTTTTGAAATATTGATAGGTTGCCTTTCCATTTTTCCTAATAGGATGAATTAAATTATATTAATTTTCTTTCAGGAATCCTTGGAGCACCACCAGCAGTATCTCTTCTAACCAACCCAGCTCTGTTCACAGCTCAACTTCAGCTGGCACTCCAAAATCAAACCCAAGCACAGCAGGTGACTTGTTCTCCGAGGATACAAATAAAAAAGTATTACTTTTTATGTCATGGAATGATTGCTTATCCCGCCATTCACATTAAAAAAATGAGGCACAGAATATATCCTTTCCTTGCAAATTTTTGACTCAGTTCTTTCTCAAGAGTTACTTTTATAATGGGGAGTACGTTTTGTGTGCGTGAGTTTGTGTATGAATAACCAAACTTTATAGTGGTCATTTAGCCTTTCAAGTCAAAGCAATCTAGTTGTATGTTCAACAGCTGCAACTCAGTTTTGCTGTTTGTGTAAAATACAGCAGTTTGCAGTCTTGCATGTGGTGATCAAGATGTCCTTAGGCAGATGCATATATGTATATAGAAAATGCAGTGTAAGCTTTGCTTTCTAACTATCTCTTTCTCAATAGCTTTTCTAGCTTTTAGTTATTTCTAAATTTCTTAATTCTGGTCTTTCTGTGCTTTCTGCTCCAGAAGGCATTTCTTGGAAACTTGCTCTTAGTCCAAAACCAGGTCTGGGCACAGCTTCTGCAGAACAAGGAAAACCAGGCCATATTCCATGTGAGTGCTAGGCTTGGTCTCTGTGTGAAAATATGCTGATAGTGTGCAGATGTGTGTAGTGTTTGTGCTCAGTGAAAGGTATACTGCAGTGACCATTTTCCAGTCTTTCCCATACTGTGGCCTCAATGCAGAAGATGTACAACATGTTACTGAACTTTTAATTTCAGAGAGTGCAGCCTATGAATTTAATGTTGAAAGGAGGATTAAGTGACTAGCATGCTTTCTTACTATAACTTTGTGCATGTTTTTAATACAAGCCCATTATGGGTCCTCAAAAAGCAAAGGATGCTAAGGCAATCTTAATTCAGGATATAGGTTTATTATCTGTGTATCTTTTTGAGTGCAGCTTTGTGTAGTCAGAATTGAACACTTTGTGATTCCGGGGATGATAGATTTTATCCTATCAGCTAGCTGAACCATTGAGATATTGTGCATTATATAAATCAAATATAAATAAGAGATCTAACTTCTATATATTTTGATCTTTCATGGACCGCTGTTTCAGAAAAACATAGTATTTCTACCCCCCCCTTTCTTAAGGGATAAGAGGTTATTGTTGTTCTTAATTTCAGACATAAAATATCAGACCTGTTTAATACATTTCTATTTCCAAGAGCCTCCGGGTAGGATTACATTTAATGGGATTGGATTCAAGATGTATCTCTGTGTTTTTCTTCATATTCTAGCTTCCCTAGGATCTAGACACAGCTTTACAGTTTGGATTTGAGATAGAAAGCACCTATTATTATAGTAATGGAAGGAAATAGCAATTAGACCTTTGAAATGTCAGTATGCCTGTCAAAAAATGGATTTGTACTGCAGTTTAACCTTTAAAGTAGTGAAAAAAATTGAGATACTAAACTAACCATTTGTGCTGTGGAATCTTGTCTGTTTAGATCCTGTTTAAATACTATAATTTAGACTTTTTGTGGCAGCTAAACTCAGTCAAGGTCTTTCCCTCCACAAAAAGGTTAAAATTTTAAATGGATATAAGAAAGTAATCAGGACACTTACTTCCTCCAAGTGTTCTATTTTTTTCAAAACTTGTAAAAACATAGCATCCTGCCAGATTTTTACATAGTATCTAATAGTATCTATTTACAGCATCTAGTTTCTGTCTCTCTCATAGAACATCCCCAAATACATGGCTATATTTCTTTCTGTTTAGTTCACTTTTGGCATTACCTTGCTTGACATTAGCTGCTTCTGGCAGGCTTATAGTTTAGTCTTGCTTGATTTTTAATGCATGTATCTATCCTTTAGTCTCAATTGTTGAAGCCTCTGACTTGTTTGCAGAAACCTGGAATCTTGGGAGAGTCTCCTCATGGTTCCTTGCAGCACAATACTATGGGAATGTCAAACTCTCCAGCTTCTCAGGCCGG
The DNA here is from genome assembly GCA_015471245.1 of Laticauda colubrina. Classification (NCBI taxonomy): domain Eukaryota; kingdom Metazoa; phylum Chordata; class Lepidosauria; order Squamata; family Elapidae; genus Laticauda; species Laticauda colubrina. Next base: position 28,769,826 of record BLBF01000021.1, on the reverse strand, counting down.
AAATCAGTTATTAGGAGAGATGTCCTCAGGTAAGTTCTTAGTTGTAGTTGTCCTATTAAAAAAGCTTCCAATCTGTAGGCTTTAAGCAGGGTAGAAAGTGAGGAGGTTTTCTTGGATTCTTGATAAACAAAGATACAAATTGCAGAAGATTCTTGCAGTCTCATAGCAAGCTGTTGGAATGGTTTGTTTTCTCACTCAGTTAACTTTTCACTTGCTTAATTGAAAGGTGACTTATTTGAGTTGAATAGACAGACAGTGGTAGGTTGTCTTTCAGATGGAAATTGATATTTTTGTTTCGATTTTGCCCTCAATTTCAGTACAGTTTTTGCTGCTCTTCTCAGAAACTTGGTGAAAGTTCTATTGGTGGGGAGTTCTACAGAATGCTTATAGTTCTGTAAATTCCTGCCTTTTCTGTCTTTCAACTGTCTGAAAAAGAATATTGTGCTGAGTCCAGTGAATAGCTGTGAATACAAACAAAAATTTAGATGACTTTTCTAGCCTTAGATTATGAATAGATTATGAATTGGTGAATAGATTCTGACTAGAAATATACTTTTATTTGTGGAGATGTAAAACTGAGGTTTTACTATTATACATTTGTATTGGAAAGCTGCCAAGGAATTCATGAATAACCTGTGGAGCCCCTATTTCTAAAGAGATTTATTAAGACTGGAAGATATCAAGGTTTACTATTAAAAGCTCCTTAAAATGCTCCCTATCTGATGATGATCATTTGTTCGGTAAATAGATAGATGTGTTAGCCCTACTATCTAATTTTCATAGCTGTCATTTGAAATATACTCTTTACTGGATTCATGTTTTCCCAGGTGGTTCTTTGCCAGCTGATGTTTCCCCAGGATCTGTGAAATCTACTATCTTGCCTTCTGCAAACTTGTCCTTGCCATCTTTCTTGGGACCACTGGCAATGGATAGGGAGAATGCTGCGATGGGAACCCAGGCACCTCAGCTTATTTCACCTGGCCTACAGGGTCTCACTACCTCCATTTTGGGATCTATGATCAGTGGGCTTCAAAACCCTTCTGATAACAGATCAGACAATAGTCCTCAGGGTCCTCAGTTAACTAATGTAAGTAGGGCCATCAAGTTCAATATTCAGCATTTGTCTATATTAGTGAAAATCTGAGCATTTATTCAATGGCATAATTTTATCATTATTTACTGCAGTCATTTAAAAGTAGGACAGACAAGAAATTCTTATTTTTTGTGACAGAACTCTTTGCCTGGTGACTGGCTAATGCTCCCCTTTCCTTGCAGGTCTATTTTAAGGATTTTTTTGTTTTGTTTTTATTGTTATACTTGTAATTAAAATCTGAGTGAATGCAAAATAACTGCTGTCATGGAATAATTTAGAGCTGAAATTAAAGATAACTCCCTAGGGTTTTTTTGTTTGTTTGTTTTGTTTAATTACTAAGAATTTGGAGATTTTATGTGTTGTGACTTAGGTAATTAAACCAAGGGCCAAACTTAAGTGACTTGCCTTAATTGGAGTATACTACATTCAGCAGTCCAGATGACTATTGCAGTTTTCCTTTCAGGTTTCTCTCCTAGGAGAGCCACCGAAAGACTTCAAGATTCCACTCAATCCATATCTAAATCTGCACAGCCTCCTCCCTAGAAGTAAGGTTGGAGGTAAGCAGCAATTGGGAAGGAGGGAAACACAAGAGAAAATATTTGCTCCTCAATTAAAATCATGTTTAGCCAATATTTAAAAAAACAGGTGGGAACTTTGGATGTTGCAGTTCGCAATTTTTGATGGAGGGCAAGTGGGAAAAGACTGTTCTGGAATAATATTTTCAATAGGGGTTTACGCATTTATTCTTTGTTTTTCTGCTTATTCCTTAGCTGTCATACTCCCATCTGGGCATCCTAGCTTTCTTTGCTAAGTTTGGGATTATAAAACACTTAGTTTACTTGTTTTATTAGGTTTATATGTCACTCTGGTCATCAACTGACTCTGAATGACTTACCCTCCCCTACATTAAACAATGTTAAACAATATAAATGATTAAAAACTAAATATTTTTATGCTCAAGAATGACTTCAAGAACGGTATTTCAGAAATTGGGATCATAGCATAATTCAGAAGTTTAGCAAATAGGTACATATTTTATTTGGATTGCTAAATGAATCAGATGTGCAGATGTTTTACAGATAGGAAGAAATTGGTTTAGACTTTAAAGAAGGGATTGACAAACATTGTGATACTATGATTACCTAAAATATTGAATTAATTGCATGGACTCCCATATGATAAAACTAGGCAAGAAATGAATGTACCACTGAGCAGGATTTCAGGGTTCACAGGGTGGAGATTTCAAACCATCTTTCTCAGAAACCTATTTGTTCTATGTCCCCTGGTTATGCTCCCATTTCATGCTTTGGGGTGCTGTAGTAACATAAGAGTTTTTACTGCCACACCATGTACAGATAGTCCTCAACTTATGACCACAAACCCAAAATTTATGTTGCTAAGTGAGACATTGTTAAGTGAGTTTTGCCCCATTTTATGACCTCTCATCACATTTGTTAAGTGAATCACTGCAGTTGTTAAGTTAATAATATGGTTGTTAAGTGAGTCTTGACTTCCCCATTGACTTTGCTTGTAAGAAGGTTGCAAAAGGGAATTGTATGGCCCCAGGACACTGCAATTGTCGTAAGTATGAACCAGTTGCCAAGCTTCTGAATTTTGACCACATGACCATGAGGATACCACAAAGATTGTAAGTGTGAAAAATGGTCATAAGTCTCTTTTTTCAGTGCTGTAACTTTGAATGGTCACTAAATGAATGGTTGTAAGTTGAGGACTATTTGCAATCTAAAATTACATTGATGTAATGAGCTTGAAGATTGGGACAAATACCACAAGTAGAAGGCCTGCTGCAGTAAGATACCTTTCATTTGGTTAGGGAAAAATCAAATGCTTTATACAGGGTTGAGGAGACCTGGACTGATGGCAATGTGCATGAGAACAACAAATAAATCACCAGCTGAACATCAGCAATAGTAATATACAAGCAGTTCTCAGTTTACAACTGTAATTGAGCCTGGAAATTGTGGTCATGAATCATGCCAATTGGATGTTGCAAATGCCAATAAATGCAGGCTGGTTGCTGAGTGTCCAAAATGTGATCATGTTACTGGGGTGGTGCTGGAGATTGGAACTTTGACACTGGTTCATAAATAGCTTTTGGGGGTCTGCTCTAACTTTGGACAGTCACTAAGTGATCAGTCATAAGTAAAGAACTACCAGTAATGCATTAGCTAAAGGTCAGTGCGATTTGAGGCTGCATTAATAGAAACATGATCAGATCTAGATCAGTGGTGGCTAACCTTTTGGGCTCCTGTGCCAAAAATTGTGTGTGCGCTCACGTGCCAGCACTCAGAAGGCAATGCATGCCCTCTCATGCCCCCTGCACATGCACACGCAATCCCCTCCGCCGCCACCCACCCCCACCGTTCCTTACCTGCACTGTGCCTCATTGCTGATTTTTGGCTGGTTTAAGGCCTTTTTTGGCCTCCCAGAGGCTTGAAAAAAGCCTTTGCAAGCCAAATAATAGGCCTGTTTTGTCATTTCCGATATTACAGGAAGGGACGAAACGGGCCTATTTTTCGGCCTGCAAAGTCTGCAGAGGCTTTTTTCAAGCCTCTTGGAGGCCAAAAAAGGCCTCAAACCAGCCAAAAATCAGCAGTGAGGTGCGCACATGTGCAGTGAGATAAATTTGCCTGTGGCTCGCGTGTCAGCACAAATGGTTCTGCGTGCCACCTGTGGCAAGCGTACCATAGGTTCACCCTCATGGATCTAGATCATGAGGTAAATAGTTCCATTATAATCTCTGGTGTTCCCTGCTCTTGGAGTACTATGTCCAGTTCTGGGCATCAAATCCACCAAGAGCAGGGGTGTCAAACTCAAGGCTCGGAGGATAAATACGGCCCGCAGGGTACTTAAATCTGGCCTGCAAAACCACTCTAGAAATAGCAAAGGACTGGCCCATGGTGCCTCTGCCAGTGAAAAGGAAGTCCTCCTGGGCTCTGTTTTGGGCTGTTATTGTTTCCTGCAACCCTCTGCCAGTGAAAATGGAGCTTGGGGAGGCTGTGCGGCCCTCCCAAGCTCCTTTTTCTATGGCAGAGGGCAGCAGGAGGTTGTCACAGCCAAAACAGAGCCTTGATGAATGACATTGAGCTGGCCATGCCCATCCTGGTCACAACCCATGGCCCTCCAGGGTCAAACACAACCCTGATGCGGCCCTCAATGAAATCAAAGTTGACACCCTAGACCAAGAGGGTTGGAGTAATTGGAGTGGGTTTGGGGAAAACTACCAACATGATAAGAGATCTTGAAGTTAATTCCTAGGAGGAATAGACAAGAGTGGCCAGCATATTTAATCTATGGAAGAGAAAACAAGAGGTAATGTTTGGGCAGACAGCTGATACTAAAAGAAAGTTGATTCACTAGAATATTAGAACGGAGCCATTCAAATGTATAACACTAGTACTTTTTGATATCTTATGCACAACAATACTGGATAGGCGATTCAATAAAAATTCATATGTATGTGAGACTTTAATATCCATATAATGCAAGTGGTCTTGGAACAACTGCATATTTAAATGTAATTATAATAATAATCATTCATCATTAGCCGACCATGTTCAAAAACTATCTGGCATGAACAGAGATGGATTATGTAAACTAATAACATTCAAATATGCATTTAAATGTTTACACAGGGATCAGTGTTATTAGTAGAATAAGCATCAAAATACATAAATCTTGTTAACATACGAAAACAAAATAAGTTGCTTTACCAGAAGATGCATGCTCACATTCTTGAAAGTACATACAAATACAATTTTGTTTCTGTGTCAATATTTTACCAATTCTGATTAACAAATATTCAGCATGTAGAATTCATTACCAAAGAGGCAGAGATATTGGGTAACCTTCAAAGAAGATCAGATAGATTGTTCATGGTTGCTGATATCAAAGGCTACTCTTAAGTAATAGACATCTCATTACTACTGCTGGGGAAAATAAATGCAAAGGCACTATTCAATTTCTGCTTGCGGGCTCTCTGTTGGTATCTAGTTGACTGCTGTGGAAACAGAATGCTAGACGAGTTGCTTCTTTAGTCTAACACCCAGGAGAACTTTCCTGTGATCCCATGCTTGTGTCATAGTTCAGTCTGCTACAAATATAGGAGGTTCAAAGGTGAAATGATAATACAAAAAGAAATTATGGTTACTCCTAGCATGGAAAATCTGTGCTTTCCTTACATATTAGATATTCTCCAATGTGGTCTTGCATTTAATCTAAAGGAATTGTCGTCTCATTACTACATATTCACTTTCCTTGCAGGTGGAACTAATAAAACATTCAGCCCAAAGACTGGTGTACTCGGCAATGCTTCCAATCCCAGAATGCAACAGGCATCCATGTCTGATCTTCTCCTGCCCTCATCTAGTCAAACAGAAGATAATTCTGCATTTGACTATCAGCCTGTGAGTATTAGTTGTGACTATTTATTTGGGTTTATCTGAATTGGAAAACTGTGGTGGAAGACATGTAGTCATGCATAGGTGTTTGCTTTTCATTGGTGAGTGTATAAAATATTAGGTGAATGTTTCAGGGCCATATTTGTCTTTAGTAGTAGCAATGTATTTTTTAAAAAGTTCTATTCTCTCTCATTTCAAAAGGACTTGGTATCACGAATATATCCCCAGGCCCGAGAGACAGCATCCCAGCTAGGGGTATTTGCACATAAGAAGCAAAAGGTAAACATTAATTGAATAAAAACTGTCCACTAGTTAAAATGAACCAGATTTTAGGGAGCTCCCAAGAAGCTGCCAATTTCTTACCTGGTCCTTCTATTTTTAATATTCAATCCATTACCCCTGTTCTTTGTGCAGCCAAATGGCATTATTATATATATGAGGGGAAAATAGCATCAGTATTGGCCAGGGATGTGCATAGATCTATCACCAACATAATTATATAATTACAGATCTATCACTAACATAATTATATATTTTAGGAAATATTTAAGAGGAAGCCATTATTAGCTAAAATGGAGAAAGAGCAAGGAATGGGTGAGAAGGAAAGTGTAAGGAGTATACTGGAAAAGTATTGATCAGGAACACAGCAGATGATAAGAAGGTCCCACTTTTTGATCTTTTGTGGTATCTCATGTAGATTTCATAGTCGAACAATAAAAACTATGGCATAAAATCCAGGCTCTGACTGTCTGTTTCTGATTTCAGTCAGTGAAAAGTTTACACTTGCACAATTCTTCAGTATTGAAATATGAGAGTTTGCGTGCAAGCACCTAAAACGATCCAATTTCTCTTTCAGGTTTCATCTCCTGGGTTTGAGCAAAACCATCTTGGAACTCCATTGCCCCCATTCTATGCAGGGTCTCCAACCTCATATTTCACAAGTGGCCTTCAAGCTGGACTTAGACAAAGCCACCTGAACAAAGTAATTTTTTATCATTAAAGTAATTTGAAGTTCATGTACAAATTAGCTTTGGATAGCTTTCAATATTGCAGTTGTTTGCACATTGCTCCAAGGTTACTTCAAAACATCAGGACCTTTCCTTATCTTTTAGGCTATTGGGATGCCACCAATGGGCACAGGAGACAATATCCTTGGATTAGGACCAACTAGCCCATCTCACAGTAGCTACGCAAAGGTGAAATGATTCAATCTAAAAGAAATTCTGAAACTTGGAGATTCTCCTGAATGTGTCATTTCCCTGCTTCTCTCCTTCCTTACTTTGTTTGTCCTTCTTTTGCAGACTCCCATTGGAGGCCAGAAGCGAGCCTTTTCTCATCTGCTACCCTCTCCAGAGCCTAGTCCAGAAGGCAGTTATATTGGCCAGCATTCTCAGGGCCTGGGAGGGCACTACGCAGACTCCTATTTAAAGCGAAAGAGGATATTTTAATCCATTTCTTAGTTGAAACACTGTTATCCTCCCTAGCCCCAATGTGTACATTGTTTGTAAAAATATTTTTACTGTTTATTTTAGTGTTTTTTAAAATGCTTGTGTGTTAAAAAAAAAACAAAACCATAACTTTATGCTTCTAAGACCAGCTGCAGTCTTGTTATGGACATTGAAGATGGGACTTGGATGTTTGCTCCCAAAGAGCACTGTTTTTTCCTAGGTGAAGTTATTTGACAATCATGAGAAGCTTTGCCAAGCTCTTAGTCAGCTGGACCAAAATCAACAAATTGGGTTTTTCCTACTATTCCTTCCTCTGCAATTCAGATTGGAGTCTTCTTCCTGTAAGAGCTATGCCTTCTAGAGAGATACAAGTTCCTGCCTTAAGACTCCTAACAAAGGCATATGTCCTTCTAGATGTTTCATAGTACAGTGGAGTGAATGGTGCTGGGAAGGTGGTGGTGATGCTTTGTGTCCACTGGGAAACAGAGTTCCAAATAACTGCAGATTATCACAATCACACTCCTAGAGTATTCAGGTTGAACTGAGTCTTCACTTTCTCTACAAGCTTTTTTTCATTGGTTTCTTTTTTAAAGTATACGTCTATTTTGCTCTTGTAAATATTTGTAAATTTCTTTTTTAAAAAAAATTCTGGGCTTTTAGTTGCTTCTTTCTAATAATAGTTTAGAAACATTGGATCTTGGAGTTACATCAAAGTCATCTTGAATAATGCTTTTTTTAAAAGTTTCTGTCTTTTCAGGTATAGTTTTTAGTCTAGACAAATTTCTTTTTGTGATACAAACCATTTTCTTCTGAGTGTGGTTTTTTTCTATTTTGACCATTGTCTTCATGCTAATCCTGTGATCTGATATCTTTTAAACCAAACTTTAGTGGCTGGGACAATCTTTGGGTGCATCGCTTTCTAGAGTGACTTGTTTTCTTGCAGTTACACTCCTTTAGTGACACATCTGACTTTTCGATAGAATCCAGCTTTTATATGGTGCCTGCAGTTGGGCAGAACTAGCCAACTACTGAATTGATAATTGGAATCTTTATGCTATGTTAAGGGAGGATAGATAGAAAGCAGAACCACCTCCAACCAGAGTGGTTTGGGCAGGATCCAGGTTTAAATTGTTAACAAAGAAGGGTTCATTCCTTCAGCCAGTTTAGATTCAGGATAGGCAATATTGTCCATTCTCAGGAGACCAATAGGATTCATTTTGAGAGAGTGGGAGTCTATGGCCTTCTCCCCAAGGGATTTAGAGTTCTGCTTTGATATAATGAACTATTTCTGTTTCATAAACATGCTACAATATTTTTACTATATATACTGGCTGGTTTGCTGTATTTGTTGCTGGATTTCAAATCCATCAACAGCTGGATACCAACTTCCTTAAAGTAAAGCTATATTTATATCAAACTTCACCATCTGTTGCATTATTCATTGAGAATGTGCTGCAAACTAATGCTTGATTGAAAGATACTTGTGTTCCATATATGTATCTGGATCTAGAACGGCTGCTTTATGTGAAAAATCCATATGAGTAGTGTCAACTTTTTGTACACATACACACACAAATCAAAAGGGAATTAGTGACTTTTTTTCAGCCCAGAGGCTGAAAAGAATATTAAATATTACTGGAGGAGGTCTTTTGTTTCCTTTGCAAGTTGCCTGGTGGATGGAATTTCATAATTCTTAACAATAACAGTAGTATTTCTGTTGTTGGGGTATCTTTTCAGTTAATCCATATATTAATAAAAACTCTCATGTCTGTAACCTTCAACTGGGTGAAATGTTGCATCATAGAGCAAAAAAATTCCAACCAAGGTATCTCAAATGAGTTAACTTTACAGAATGCCAGGACCTCTTTCTTGCAAGGCAATGACATTTGGGGGAATTGTAGTTGCTTCAGTATTGCCAGGTTGCTGCTCTGCTCTAGCTACATGACCCCCATTTTCAGCATTACCTAACATTTCCCTGGCCACTAGCTCAATCCCTTGTCCCCCCCCCCCCCTTATGTGCCTGCAGCCACTTATGTGCCTGCAGGGAGGAACAAAGGGAAGGAAGGAAGGAAGAACAAGGGAAGAAAGAAAATGAGGGAGGAAGGAACCAAGATTTCCAATGCTCACTGTCACCTTCCCACAAGGAAACTGGCAGGAACTTGGAGGTCACTCCATTTCCCACTAATTTTTTTGCCTGAATGAGGTCATTCAATTTCTCTGTTTAGGTAAGAAAGTATTTCTGAAAAAAAGAAGCTGCAGGAAGCAAGATACCTTGGCATTTCTTTCCTGCAGTGAATTGAATATATTCCAGAAAGTATGTTGTCGGATACCACTTCCCTCCTATGTAAACTTTGTAAGAGGAAAGTTGTTAATAATCATCTGTAGGAAAATAAACAGGACTCTCGTAGCACCTTTTCCAGCAAATGAATTTTATTATAAGGCATAAGAGCTTGTGAGCTAGAGCTCCTTATCAGATACTTCTGACTTTTTTGCCTTCTACTTAGCAGAAATCCTAGTGACAATGCCTTGGATGAATTCTATTGCTTGAGTTTCCAGACATGCCTGACTTTTCTTGTCCTCTTAAAGTATAGTTTCCATACATATCATTTTGTTCAACTGATAGCACCACACACCTAACAGACACTGCAAAATTTCAGCAAAGTTTCTACTGATTGACAATTTTTTATTCTTACCACCCACTCTCCTCAGAAAAAGAGGGACAGATGTCTCTTTTTTCCTCTAATGCTGAATAACCAGTACCAATGAAATAGAATTGTAGCTTTAACAAAAACTTGTTTTGTCAGTAATCACTTCATTTTGGGGGAGGATTTTTTGTTTCTTCAACTCTTCACTATCTCCTGATTCTAAATCCCAAATGCTAGGAATATTAATGATGAAGTTTAATTTTTTTTAGTATGCTAATGATTTAAATATTATTCTCAAACTAAGCTCTCATACTGGTGGGAGGAATTTGAACTCGTTACATTATTTCTGAATTCCAGAGGTCAACTTTTTTTTTATTCTCCAAGAATGCTCTGTTATTCATGCTACTTTTCTCACTGAAATTCTGGCTGCCCTTCCCACCTCTTTGCCATCTTTGCTGTTTGCTATGTTCCAGAAAATCTGGTCTTGAGCAGCCAGAGTGACCTGGGTTGCTCTGTTTGGTTGTACTGACCATAATTTGTGAAAATCCATAGTCTAATGATACCTCCTGCTACTGCCTACTTTTCTAGTAGGGTCCCATTTTTTGAGAGATGAGGACGATGAAAGGGGAGCTGGTATGAAAAATAACAAGGCAGCAGTTTTACAGGAATGAAGGAACACATTCCAGAAAAAGGGATAAGAGAAGAAGCAACACAGCCCAGAGATGAATAGAAAACAACAAATTCAGATAGCCACTCCCTGAAATCCCCCAGGATAAATCCATTAAACTGAGGTGGTAAGGGTTTACTCTGGTAAGAATTTGTTATATGTGAGCAAATAAAGTATCGAACTCGGAACGTTCTTGGGCCTAGCCTGATACACTTGCCATCTCAATGCAGTTGGCATCTTGGCTATTGAAAGAGTATCCTCACATGTGGATTATCCCAAACCAATAATCCTAACTATTTTTTTCTTCCAAAAAATATTGATAGAAAATGTATAGAATTTATGATATGATTATGATGAAGGAAAAGCAAGTATTGTAAAACTGTACAGTTAACAAGTACTTTCCTTTTTACAACACGGAACAGAATTTTCAAAACCATGACTGCTAGGGCCATTTCAATTTTTCTCACATCGCTTTCACAGCCATTATTTCAGCCAGATGGGTCTCCAAACTGATGCTCCTTCATTTTCCAAAAACATCTCTATTAATCAGTTGATAGACAAGCTGGGAAGAAAAACACATAATGGATCCATACAACAATCTAGACTACTAACAATGACTTTTTAAATTATCTATTTTGTAAATATGGGCCTGAACAGACAAACTCAAACCCACTCCGTGATACCACTCTTAGGGACAACCTGCAAATCACGTCCATCCATACTCCATACTTCCAACTCACAAAATTTAGTGGTCATATTGTAGTAGATAATTTTTATTTCAGGATCTCTCCATTCACACAAATATGTTAAAAGTATATTCAAATATATGTCATAGTGGCCAGATTAAAGATTTGGATTGCCACTTAGATCTGTGCTGGTATTTAGATAACATTACAGTCACAGACCAGTATTAAAAATAAAATATAAAAACAATAGGAAAAAAGACATGTTACAATTAGTGGTGGATTATCAGTGGGCAGTCAGTGTCTAATTTTGCAAACAGTAACAAAATGTAGCCACATTCAGAGAAAATACATTGTATTGATCTGAAAACATCAATTGTACATTTAAAAAAATAAGTATTCCCCAGCTATTTTATCAGGTGAGGTGTTAGAAAGTGGGTCCATGAGTTCTTATAGAAGATACAGTACAGTATGACGAGCAGTAGTTTTGATAGCCCCTTGTCTACAGGGGCACAATTTCAGCTCATGGAATTTTTTTTATCAGTCCTGTGGGAAATGCACTGCAGCATGCTAAAAATGTACTTTGGAGCTTGGGGACAATTATACAATATACGGTAAATATCTCATTGCTTTAAAAGAAGGGATTTGACTGCACGCACACAAAAATATTCTTAAGAAAAATGAACATGTTCAATGTTCTGGCCGTTCATCTTCCAGGCATGCAATTTAAGTCTTTTTGCAAATATCATCTTAGTTTTACTATAGTTGATTTCAAAAGTTTTTTCAAATCAATAACTAGCCAGAGGGTTCAGGACTTCTCCAAGTCCAATATGCATTTATATATCATCTGCATACAACAAGCATGCAATATGTATATTAGCTAATTTTGGAGGATGGTGTTGTTCCTGATCTGGAAGGCAGATGAGAAGATCGGTGTATTGTGTAAGCCTAACTTGTGATCAGTTTATGGTATATAATCTCAGAAAATTAATTCGGTGACTCCATTAAACCTGTGGTGGGAACAGATACCCTCCTTCCTAGGGAATACGGGCCTTCTTTGCTCCTCCCTCTGCATTTTGTCTCCCTAGCAACCGACCTCTGACCCGGCCATGTAGTCACGTGGATCGCGCAATGGCGGCCTCCTGGGCTGGTGGTGGTGGCGTGAGTGTGACCCTGGGTTTGGGGTGGCGTCGCCTCCAGTTGCTCCTGGGAACTGCCGGCCGATTTCAGTTTCGGGGCTTTCATACTACAGGTGGGATGGCGGCTGCAGCTGGGAGCATTTTTCTCTGGCCTTAAAGTATAGAGGGAGGGAGGGAGGGAGGGAAGCGGTTTCTCCGCCAGCCGTTCCTTTTCTCGTTTTGTGTTTTGAACGGATTTGGATCCCCAACGAATCGAAAAGGGGAGCGCGATAATCCTTTCCTTTTTCTCCGCCCCAGCCTTCCCTTCCAAATGTTTGTTGTCTCCATTTGACTATGATTTGCTTTACCTTTTGTTCCGTTCGACAATGTAGACAGCTGTTAATCTATAACATTTCCCATCCTCTTCCCCATTCCCTTTATTGCTTCCGAGATAATCTGCACCATTATTATTCTCCCTCTTTGCTCGTTGTTGTGATTCTGTGGGGAACGTTAGGATTAAAAAAAATTACAGTAGTTCAGGGTCATGAATAAATCTCTAGCTTTTTTGAGATTTTGAATTTGAGTCTCCTTCTCCAATATTCTGCAATATACTCCATCCAGTCATCGAATATTCTCAATATATTCTCGAAAGCATCCTAGGACAGGACCAGGAATAATGGGTGGAAGATCATCAAAGAGAGATCCAACCTACAACTAACAAGAAATTTACTGACAGAACAATGAAGCAGTGGAATGGTTTTCCTCAGGAAGTTGTGGGCGCTCCATTAATGTAGATTTTCGAGAAAAGATTGGACAGTCATTTGTCTGGAATCATAGGGTCTCCTACTTAAGCAGAGGATTGGACTAGAAGATCCAAGATCCCTTCGAACCCTAATGTATGTTCTATACAGATGACACCAGTTTTTAAGTACATTGGAGACTAACAAATACATTGTTGAAATATCTGAGTGGTCACATAAGAAAATACGTTTGCGTAACACACTGAACACTAAATCTCATTTTATCCTAGCATAATATGGCTTTTAAAAGGCTTTTAAAGGGAGGTATACATACAATGCAAACACAGTCACTATTATTTTGGGTGCTAGATGAGGACATCTCTCAAACATATAACTTACATATGCTGTCTGGATCCTGCATATTGCTCCTAGGAATTTGTACTGTTTCCCCATTTCCAAGTTGTCTGTTTTTTTATAGAATAGTTTTTTTTACAGCTGTTTGTGTTCTTTCTGGTTTATAGAAGCATTTCTTAGTATTTATTGAATCCATTTCTACTGTCATTTTTATCATGTTGGACTGTTGTTAGTTGGGAAGATGAATATTTCTGAAAACTGATTTATTGAAGAGACCATGATAATACAGATTTAATACTAAAATGAAATAGTGAACGTCTTCAATGACTGACTCCAGTTGTTCTGTGTTAAGAAGCACTGTGATCTCGCATGAACAGCCCTAAAACCAACATTCAAATGCAGTGATGATTGTCTAAAAAGGATTTCATTCAGCTGGAGATCTATTTGTCCTATCCCTTTCTCTATTTATATTGCAAAATTTATTTATCGATTTATTACAAATAAAGCTAAGACTTACTATTTTATGCCATGGGATACACAAAATAATGCAAATAGTAAACACCATATCTGTTTCTAATAAAGCCTTAATACTTGACTTAGAGGGTGATAAAGAGTTGAATCTAACATGTAGTAGTACCGAAATCTGGCTGGGCAAAAGGATTTGTGCTTTCCTAATTAACAATGGCATTTTGTTACTGTTTTTCCAGTGGCTTTTCAAACTGAAGATAAGAGCTGCAAAGCAGAAGTGTGAGTATTAAGATGTTGTAGATGCATGAAACTAGAAGTGGTTCAACTAAAGCAGGCATATTTTGTTGCTACTCCAATTTCTTGACATTGTGCTTGGTTTTAAAGTACAAAAATAACTTTGAATAGATCTCCCAAGTCTGGCTGATGTAGAAACTAAGTTCAGAAAAGTTTAAACTAGTAGAATATTTTAGGGGTATATTTGGAGTAGAGACCAGAACACATTACATTGAAGCATAAAACAAAGCATACATTGAAGCATAAAAGTGGCAGCAAAAATAGGCTTGAGGGTTACAGTCCCTCATTATTGACTTATGCAAATGAGAATATACATGTGATTGAATATTGCAATTAGGTATAACACGTATAATATCTAGGTTTAATACATTGGTACAACACGTCATGTGGCAAGTGAAATCAATGAGGCCATTACAGTGTAACTACACTGGGGTAATGAGTCAAGACTACATTTTGGGTTTTGAATGAACAAAGGCTTCCTATAACATAGTTTCTTTCTATCTAGGGGCTTATTTTTAATTGCTTTCCCAGAGCTCTGCTTGCCTCCAATATCTTCACAAATTAATATCCTTTGAATGTTCTAAGGTTAAGCTAGCAGTGCAGTTTTCCTTCAGAAAAGGCATTTTTGTAATAAGGTAGCCCAATTTGACCCTATAGCTAAGCCTGTGCTTTGTTTTTTCTCGCAAGATTTATTTAAATTAGGGGCTTTAACTTGACCTTATAAAATCACATACTAACCTAAATCAACCTAGGATGAAAATTATGGTAAAAGTATTTGCTTTCTTGGTAGATTGATCCAGGTGGTGATTCATTCTAGAGTTAAAAGTAATTAGTCTTAGTATGTCTCTCAAATAACTTTTATCATTTGTGTCTTTTACTTCAGATTAAAAATCTGTATCAGATATTAGATCAATCTTCTGCCTGTCTTCCCCATATGTGTTAGGAGAGTAGCACTCAAAATTCTCATCCAGCACAGGGTAAACTAGGATAGGCAAGATTATTGTAGATGTTTGCTTGCAATTCTACATAAAAACAGAAATTTCCAGAAAATATTCAATTGTTCTTGCAGCATTTGAGCGTATGATATATATTGGATGGCCTTGAACTGAGAGCATTTCCATATTGTTTCTTCTGTCTCAGAGTCAATGTAGTGTTCATAGATCGTTGTGGGCAAAAAATCCCAGTGCAAGGCAAAGTTGGGGATGATGTGCTGCATTTGGCTCAGAGAAATGGCATTGAACTAGAAGGTATGTCATGAATATCTATATAATGCTCTCCTGGATCAGAGCAAAGATCAATTTAGGCCAGCATTCTGTTTCCAACATTGGGTCACATGCTCTGGGAAACCCACACAAGCAGGATATGAATACAATTATTTATTTGGTTTACATACCTGCCCATCTCATAAGTGGCTTACATTAATATAAATAAACCAAATAAAATATACAATATAAAGTAGAAAAAAACACAAAGCTGAGCAGCCTATAAAATAACCATCAACAAAGCAAAGAGATGGGCTCTACTTCTTGGTTCCCTAAGCAACCATGTATTTTTGGGTCTTGCCCTAAAGTTTTTTGCACTTAGTATTTAGTATACTGCTTCCAAATTGAAAGTTCTACAATTATAGCCTTATAGCAGCATAGAAGCAAACTTTCTAAATAACACTCAGTTTTAAAGATTTAAAATTAAAGCTGTCCTATCACGGATTGTAACTTTAAAAGATGTCTCATAGAAAAATACGTTAAACTCTGCAGCAAAAAGATTTCCTCTTGTATAAAGAATTACTAGGCTTGTACAGAGACAGTAAAAATTCGTACACCATCCTGTTCCCCCATGTTCCTAATTTTCTCGTTTTTTGTTTACTTGTTGCTAGGTGCCTTCAGCTTGCCAACAGGAATTGTATAGATTCCAACATTTAATGATAGCCCAGAAACAATGCTGCTTCTTAATGTAATCTAGCACTAGTAACTAAACTTCTCCCTTTATTTAAAAAAACAAAAACTTTTTCCTCTCCAGGAAGAAAAGGGTTAGGAAGATTTGCCTGGGGAAAAAGCCTCAAAAGGATGACACAGATTTAAATCCACACAATGGTTTTCTGTTATGCTGCTGCTTGGCAGAAGAATCATTTGAGATCAGGGAAGCTGGATTGAATCCATCTATCTTTTACTTTCCCAGGTGCTTGTGAGGCCTCCTTAGCTTGCTCCACCTGTCATGTTTATGTAAGCGATGATTTTGTGGATAAGCTTCCCAAACCTGATGAACGGTAAGGGTTACTTTGGCTTTATTCTTGTAGAGACTGTGGCTGATCTTTAGACTGTCACTAGGCTAACCTTTCCTGATTTTAGCTTTATACAGATGCTTTTCTCAAGCCCTTTGGAGCAAATTGATGGGGTATGTTCTGGCTCTTTTGGGATGAATAATTTTGGAGGAGGCATCCATTATTTTTACTTTGGAAAGATCCATGACACCTCTGTAGTTTTTCTGTCTGCTTCTGAATAATAGTAAAAGCCAGCACTAAAAGTGAAACAATATAGGAGGGATACTTATTGTATATACTAATAGTAGTACACACATATAGTATACATAGCAAGGAAGGACTTGTTCTTTTTCTTGGTTGCTTTTTCCCTGTAATGAAGGACAATTTGAATATTTAAGTGCATAACACATTCAAGACTGAAAAATTATCATCAATTACACTAATAATTTCCAGTTTGTGTTGAAACTTTACCAAAAGTAATTTCCCTAGAGATTTTGTGTGCTGAGTCAGTTTGATATTATAATATATAAAATGCATTTGGAAAGTATTCAGACCCCCTTACTTTTGTCAATTTTGTTTTGCTGCAGCCTGATTCTACAGTTATTGAAATTCATTTTTTTAATCTACTCTCAATACGCCATAATGACAAAGTGAAAACAAAAGTTTTATTAAAAACAAAAAAACTGAAATATTACATTGGCATAAGTATTCAGACCCTTAGCAACAACACTTAAAATTTAGCTCAGGTGCCTCCCATTTCTCTTGATCTTTGCTGACATATTTCTACACTTTAAATGGAATTGACCTGTGGTAAATTAAATTGATCGGACATGATTTGGAAAGGTACACATCTCTCTATAGAAGACAGAAGAAATTTACCATAGCAGAGCAAAAGCCACGAGGTCAAAGAAACTGCCTGCAGAGCTCAGAGAAAGGATTATTGCAAGGCATAAATAAAAGGCTACAATAAAATTTCTGCTGCACTGAACATTCCTAAGAGCACAGTGGCCTCCATAATTCTCAAATCGAAGAAGTTTAGCACAACCAGGACTCTTCCAAGAGCCGGTCCCCCAGTCAAACTGAGTAACCAGGGGAGAAGGGTATTAGTAAGAGAAGTGACCAAGAACCCAATGATCACTCTGACTGAGCTCCAGAGATTCTATGTGGAGATGGGACAGAGCCCTCAATCGATCTGGGTTTTATGGCAGAGTAGCTAGATGGAAGTTTCTCCTCAGTACAAAACACATGAAAGCCTGCTTGGAGTTTGCAAAAAGAAAAAAAAAAAGCATCTGAACGACTCTCAGACTGTGAAGAACAAGATTCTCTGATGAAATCAAGATTGAACTGTTTGGCCTCAATTCTAAATGTTATGTCTGGATGTTACCTGGCACCAGTCATTACCTACCCAATATCATCCCAACAGTGAAGCGTGGTGGCAACATCATGCTGTGGGGGTTTCAGAAGCAGGAACTGGGAGACTGGTCAGGGTTGAGGGAAAGCTGAGTGGAGCAAAGTACAAGTATTTTGCTGAAGGTTTACTTGCCAGCATAACAATGATCCTAAGCACACAGCCAAGACAACACAGGAGTGACTTAGAGACCTCTCAGTGAATGTCGTAGTAGCTGAGCCAGAGCCCTGATCTGAAACCTATTGAACATCTCTGGAGAGATCTGAAAATGGCTGTCCACTGACAGTCATCATCCAACCTTACTGAACTTGAGGGGATTTGCAAGGAAGAATGGCAGAAAATCCCCCAACCCAGGTGTGCAAAGCTTGTCTTGTCATATTCCAAAAGACGAGGCTGTAATTGCTGCCAAAGGTGCTTCAACAGAGTACTGAGTGAAGGGTCTGAATACTTAGGCCAATGGGATAATTCAGTTTTTTCTTTTTAATAAATTTACAAACATTTAAATTTTGTTTTCACTTTGTCATTATGAGGTACTGAGTGTAGATTAATGAGGAAAAAAATGAATTTCAACCACTGTAAAATCAGACAGCAGCAAAATCAAATTGGCAAAAGGGAAGAGGATCTGAATACTTTCTCAACGTGCTGTATATCTCTATTGCGTAGAGATATTATGATAGAAGTTAAGCAGGTGGAGCTCCAGATACAGGAGAGAGCACACATTGCCTGATTGCCAATTATATACATCTCAGCATAGGCCTGATATTTAGAATCTTAATTGAACAGAACAGCCTTTTGAGACCTAACAACAGCATGCCATATTTCCTTCTGGGCACTAGTACACACGTGACCAGCAGAACTGCTAAATTTATAGTCAATGCTCTTTCGCTGAAAACCTGAACAGTTACATAGAATGGTCCCATGCAACATGACATACAAATTTGGATATACTTTGTTTTGTACTTTGGTATATTTATATATAATTTATCTTTTGTTTGGTTGATGCAGCACCAAAAGTTGCTGAATGTACTAAAAAAAGTTTGTTGTATAAGGAAATAAAAAAAAAACAATTACAAAAGACAAAAAAGCATTTGTAAAGTCTATAATGCTGTATGAATTGGAATAAGTATTTAAAACCTGTATATATTTATACGAAGAAAGTCAGCTTGGTATAGTGGCTAAGACACCAGACTAGAAACTGGGAGATCATGAGTTCTAGTCAGCTCAGGCACAAAGCAGCCTTTCTCAGTCCGAGGAAACAGTCAATAACAAACCATTTCTAAAATCTTGACAAAGCATGCTTTTATATTGTTAATATTTCGATCTTCTTGCTTTTCTTTTTCATCTTTCTTTTTCAGGTTTTAAAGTAATTATCTCCCATGAATGTTGTTAAGTGCAAAGTCAGGATGTTAATTGCTATTATAAATAATTCCTGACATTCTTCTCCACCTAGGGAGGAGGATATGTTGGATATGGCTCCGCTGCTTCAGGAGAACTCTCGACTGGGCTGCCAAATTATCCTTAATAAAGACCTAGAAGGAGCAAAGTTCACCCTTCCCAAAATCACTAGGAACTTTTATGTGGATGGGCATGTCCCCAAACCTCATTGAGAACTACAGACTCCAAGACTTGATCTGTGTCCATTGTTAAGATGATAAAGGCTACAGAGAGCACAACAGGGTTGTGGTCAGAGCTGGAAACATTTAAAGAAAAGAAAAAAGGAGGAAATGGCTCCAAGAATAAGAAGATGGGGCTATGGAAAGAACTGAGTGGAATGAGTGAGACTCAAGCATTTGGCGACTATCTCATTAGTCTGAGATAGTCAAACTTCTTCAAAGCTGGATTAAGTTTAGCCTCATCCATGGGACAGTGGGGTGCTGGGAGAAGGGTAGTTCCAAACCGTTCTTTCCTCATATCCTGGAGAGGCAAGATGTTCTCACGCAGCAGCCACTGTGTTTAGCAGAAGAATAAAAAGTTTCATGTATTGTTAACTGCATGAAGAAGGAAAAAATGTAATTCCCATAAGCACATTCTCTATGTACTTTACAGCATATTTGTTTTCTCTTATTTTGCCAGCATTGTTTTAATCTATACTGGCACTTGTCTGCATTTAACCATCAAACAGGATATTGGATATTTGGTTATCTGTATAACAAAAACAAACAAAACAGAACAAAAAAGGCTTCTTCCAGTAAAGCTGAGACTTCTGCTAATGTTTTTGAATTCATTCTCCATACACATGAACAAATATATTTGGAATGATGTGTGCATGTGGTGCAGGGACTGGGCAGCATTTTCGATTCAGCTTTCAAAGGTGCTTTGAAGAGTTCAGGAGCACAACTGTAGCATCTTACCTCTAATACCTTTAAATAGTTATATCTGTCGTTCTTGTAATTGCATAGCCACTTAGAAGTGTGACAGAGCCCTGAAGCATATTTCTGTACACTTTTCCAATACCAAAGTTCAAAAGAGTCAATATTCTTTCATCCTACATCTTCAAAGTTCAACTTTCACTTCCCATATAGACTTTCACAGAAAATACCATATACTGTGATATTCTGAGCTTTGTAGGTATAGACACATATGATCTGAATAGTTTTTCCAAGGCCTTCGCGGCTGTTCTGTAAAAGTTAATCTGCAGCTTGTTCCTTTACTGTTGATGGTTGATTGTAAAAGGTAGAAGCTCTCTACCACTTCAGTATCTTAACTGTCAGTTATAAGGCTGGCTGTTGCACCTATTGCCATTGGTTTGGTTTTATTTACATTTAATTTTAGCACCATTTTTTTTACTTTGCTCCGTGACTTATTAGAGTTTGTGGATCCTTTACATTTTCAGCTATCAGAATAGTGTCATCTACATAGTTATAGGATATGCAGTATGCTATTCTGTTTTTAAGGAAAAAGCATATTTTCAGAAAAAAGTTTTTGTATGTAGATAATATCTTTGTACTATTATTGTCCAGATACTTTCGATGGAGTGAACATAGTTTCTTCCCACTCAGCATTAGTATAAATGATGGATTTGCTTTTATTTATTTAACAAGTAGTTAGGAGAAGCTTAATCCATTATTCAGATACGTTTTATACTGTTAAATTGGTTTAAGCAACTTGTACTTCTCCAAAGGCTGATTACAACACTCATAATCTTTGAACAGTATCCATGCAGATTAAGATTGGTTGGAATTAAATAGAGGATACATGTTTCCTAATCTTACTAAGGTAGTCCTCGACTTACATCAGTTCATTTAGTGACCATTTAAAGTTACAACAGCACTGGAAAGTATCTTATGACTGTTTTTCACCCAAGCATTGCAGTATCCCCATGGTAACATAAGCAGAAATCAAATGTTTGGGAACCGATTCACATTTATGACAGTTATAGTGTCCTGAGATTATGTCATCACCGTTTGTGACCATCTGACAAGCAAAGTCAATGGGGAAGCCAGATTCATCTAACAACTGAGTTACTAAGTTAACTATGACAGTGATTGACTTAACAACTATGACACAAAAGGTCATAAAATGGGGCAAAATTCATTTATAAAATCCCTCACTTGAGAACAAAAATTTTGGGCTCTAGTGGTTGTAAGTGGAGGACTATCTGTACAGCTCTTTCTGATACAGTGTAACTTTTTCAGCAAAACCATTTTTTAAAAATTATATGCGCCATAAATGAACCTTCCAAGATCATCATACAGGTAGGCCTCAATTTACAACCACAATTGAGCCTAAAATTTCTGTTGCTAAGTGAAAAATTTGTTAAGTGAGTTTTGCCCCATTTTACGACTTTTCCTGCCACATTTGTTAAATGAGTCACTGCAGTTCTTAAATTAGTAATAAAGTTATTAAGTGAATCTGATTTCCCCATTCCCTTTGCTCATCAGAAGGTCGCAAAAGGGTATCACGTGACTCTGGGACACTTCAACTGTTATAAATCTGAGTCAGTTGTCAAGCATTCAAATGTAAATCATATGACCATAGGGTGCTGCAGTGGCCATAATTGTGAAAAGGTTATACGTTGCTTTTTTCAGAACGGTCACTAAGTGAACTATTGTAAGTCAAGGACTCCCTGTATTTAGTTTTCTCATTGAAATGCAGCTAAAAGTTCATAATGATCTAAACAAAGGCAAGTATGTATACAATATGAAATGAAGCTTGAAAGCTTGTGACCCCTTTTGAATTTTCAATACTTTGCATAAGCGTGACCTAAAATGTGATCACTTTACAGAAGTCCTAAAAATACATAAAAAGGACATAATTAAACAAATTAATCAAATCATTATACTTAGCCATTGATTCAGGAAAATTATCTAAACTACACATTTGTATGTGGCAAAAGTATTACTGTATTTTGGGGTGGTTGTCTTGTTGCATGGCTCACTTTCTCTTGAGCTTCAGTTCATAGACAGGTACCCTGGCAGGTTTCTGTAGAATTTGCTGATATAAGTCAGAATACACCAGTGATGTCTTGGTCCAGAGGAAGCAAAGCAAACCCAAATCATGGTATAGGTTTCACAAGTGGGACAAAGTTCTTAAGCCCATGTCACACTGCCCAACGGATGCAAAAAGGACACAGCAGATGAGCAAAATGTTCCATCCGTTGTTATCCGCTCTCAAAAGGGGCAAAAATTTGCATAACCGGAGCGGATAACACGGACGCATGGAGGACGCAGGGCGGATGCAAAACGGATGCGGAACGGAAGCCTAGCGGATGGAAGCGGATGGGAGCGGATGGCACATCTGCAGGGCTTCCGTGGGGTCTCAGCAAAGCGGATGCAGAACGGAAAGAGCGGATGCAGAGCGGAAGCCTAGCGGATGAAGCGGATGCACAGCGGAAGCCTAATGGATGCCTGGCGTTAATATAATGGAAGCATCTCGGAAGCAGGTCGCCATTCAGAGGAAAGACCTGCTGCCGGACGGATTGGCTGCCTTGCCTGCCCTGCCTGCATGTCTGCCTGCAAGCCTTGCTGCCAGTCTTGGTGCCAGCCTTCCTGCAAGCCTTGGTGCCTGCCTCCCTGCCAGCCTTGGTTCCTGCCAGCCTCCCTGCCAGCCAGCAACCCCACAACCATGCGGAAGCACAGCAAGCCTCAGCCATCTGCTGCCAGCCCTTGCAAGAGGGACAGGGCTACCATCCCGCCCCCTGGCCCTCACTCTGGTTCTCCTGGGGCTTCTGCAGCACGGGCTCGCTCTTCTGGGGCTGGGGCTTCTGCTGCTTCTGCTTCTGGAGGAGCTGATGACAAGCACTCCAGCACCAGCCACCTCCACAGCACCTGCACCCTTCACCCCTGAGACTGAGCGTCCAAGAGGAGTGCCAGAGACTCATTTTTGTCTTATAGCTTGTTGTTAATAAAGTCTATTTATGATTCACACACTTGTTTCATTTCTTTTTTTTAATAAAGTCTTGGTGGAAACTTTTAAAAATGGTTTAAGCCTTTGCTTGCTTGTGGGATGGGTAAGGATAGCTTTGGGATGGGTTAGGATACCTGTGGGATGGGTAATAGCTGTGGGATGGGTTAGGATAGCAGTGGGATAGATAAACCTCCAGTGCAAGCATAGTGGGACTGTATGGTCCACCCTCCCAGGTGCCACACCTATGGCCCTTTATTATCAATAACGATATAATCAATCATCCACACGTCAACATAAACACAACTCTTTATTAAACGCCCTGTTCATTGTAGGCCAACCAAATATACATGGCCCAATCTCATCCGTGTGATGAGACAGGCTGAAGGAAGCATCCATTAAGCATTTACCATCCTGTCTTGCCACTCCACTGCTCCAGCTGGGGAGTTGCACCAGTGTTTCAGGAGGTTGCGCTGCTTCTTCGCCTCACATGAGGCTCTGTTGGGGCCTTGCACATCCTCAGTGTTGATCAGGTTTCGCCCTTGCCTCCATTCCCCAGGCTCCATGTCCCCATTGCCTTGTTGACGGTCCACAAGCCTGTTCTGCAAGACTGGGTAGCAGGTGCGCATGAGATTGTGCAGGATGCAGCAAGCTTCCACGATCCTCCTCATGGTCTCTGGGTTATGCTGCATGTTGGTGAGAAGTACTTGGAACCTGTTGGCCAGAATGCCAAAGGCGTTCTCCATCACCCGCCTTGCCCTGAACAGCCTGTAGTTGAAGATCCTCTCTTCACGGGTAAGGTATTTGGAGCTGTAGGGCTTCATGAGGTAGGTTGTGAGGGAGAAGGCGTCATCCCCCACGATGAAGTAGGGCACATCTTGCTTGTCGTTGGGCAGTGGGTCTGGATCTGGGAAGCCCACCATGAGGTTGCCTTCCAGCCCCTCCTTGAGGTGACTGGCGCTGTATACCTGGGCATCTGAAGATGAGCCGTTGCCTGAAGCATCAATGTACATGAACTTGTAGTCAGCATCGACCATGGCGAAGAGGATGATGCTGAAGAAGCCCTTGTAGTTGTGATAAGTGGACCCCGACTTGGCTGGAGCTTTGCAGGCCACGTGCTTGCCATCGATGGCTCCAACGGTGTGGGGGAAGTTCCACTTCTGATACCACTGCTCTGCAACTTTCTTCCATCCTTCTTCAGTGGAGGGGTACTGGAGGAGCTCCTCCTTGTATTCTTCAATGATGGCCTGCACCACTTCTCTGACCACAATGCTGATGGTGTTGGGTGGCACCCTCCAGCCGTACTGCATGCTCCTGTAGGTGGTCCCTGAGGCCAGGTGGCGCAGAGTGAGTGCCACCTTGAGCCCAGGTTCCAGGCTGGGCCGGAAGTTGGTGTTTGCCTTGGTCAACCTGGGTGTCAGCCGCTGCACAAGTTCGTCAAACATGGCTGGAGGCATCCTCATGAAGTTCTGGAACGCCCGAGTGTCTTCGCTCCTGAGCTCCACCATCAGCTTGTTGTACAGTCCATACTCTGCTCTTCTGGCGAACCATCTTTGGACCCAGACTTTTTTTGGGTGCCTCCTTTTCTTCCCGTAGTAGAGTTCACAGAGCCTGTAGATGGTTTCGCACTGTTGCAGAAGGATGGTGGCTGCCGAAAGGACCTTGTCACAATCCACGGTGGACATGACTGGATGCTGTGGAAGAGGAAGAGTCAGATGAAGCCTGCAGAGGTCTGCACAGGTGGGCTGCTGGTCTGAAAGTGCAATGCAGGCGAATTGCTCCCCCTTTTTATAGGAAATATAGGTTTTCCGCTAGGCATCCTCTAGGCATCCTCTAGGCATCCTCTAGGCATCCTCTAGACATCCCTAATATCCAAGATAGATCCCCTCTGCGAACGTTTTTTCCGCTTTAAACGCTTTGTTTCCGTGCTGCATCCGTTCTGCATCCGTTCTGCGTCCATTCCGCTTCCTCCCTGCGTCCGGGCGGATGCGAGTTGCACGGATGCGCAGCAGATACCTAGCGGATATAGCGGATACGTAACGGATGCGTAGCAGATGTGTAGCAGATGCAGAACGGACGAACTGGATACATTTTCCACGCAAAAGTTTTAGGCAGCCCAAAACTTTCGGAGCGGATGAAACGTCAATAAACGGATGCTGGACGGATAGAGAGGAAGCAAAACGGAGGCAGTGAGTACATCGCGTTTTCGAACGGATGGCAAAGTTTTTTTTCCGTTTTACATCCTCTTTGCATCTGTTGGTTCAGTGTGACATGGGCTTTAGGCTGGAACACAATGTTTATCCTTTGCCAAAAATGATTTTAATTTATATTTTGGTCTCATCTATCTAGACAGCATACCTCAATAGATTTCTGACTTATGTGCATGGCCCTTCCCAAACTGTAAATCGGCAGCAAACCTTTTCCTTGCAACTTTGCTGTATACACTATTGTTCAGAGTTCTCCAAATGTTGTTTTCATGAATAAGTGATATTTGCCAATGCAAGAGGGGCCTTTAGTTCCTAGGATTCTTTGAGTTCCTGAATTCTTTGAGACCTCCCAGAATATTACACATCTTGCTTTTGGTGTGATCTTGATTGGTTAACCACTCCTAGGGAGGTTAACAGCAGCACTGAATTGCCTCCATTTGTAACCAATCTGCCTGACAGTGAAGTAGTAGATGTTTGGAAATTGTTTTGTAAACTTTTCCAAAATGGACAGCATCTCTTTGTGGTGAGATCTCTTTTTAGAGATCTTCAGAAATTTTTATTTGAGCCGTAACATATTTCCACATACCTGTGTCGTAATTTTGCTAATGAAGACCCACAATTCTCTTCTTTAAATAAGGCAGGACTACTCACAGTCACACCCAATTATCCCTTTAATTGATACACCTGGCTCTAATTTCCATTTCAAATGAATCGATAATGCACATTTAATTATTTTCCTCAATAAATCAAAGAACAAGTATAATGTTTTTGGTTCATTTAACTGGATTCTCTTTCCAAATATTTTTCAATCTGCAGCTACAACTGGGATCAGAATTTGAGCTGAAAAGCAAGATAGTTAATTACATCTAATTTTATGACTTCTGCCACAATTTTTAAGCAAGTCACATGACTTAAGCAAACCCAGCTTTCCATCTCATCTTGATTGTCAGCCAGCTGGAAAGATCACAAATGGTGATCACATGACCTTGAGTCACTGTAGCCATCATAGATTGGTTTGCTATCAGAAGTTGTGGGTGCTTCATCACTAGAGGCTTTTAAGACTGAACAATCACTCGTCTGAAATGGTATAGGGAAGGGTTGTCAAGCTCATGTCATCACAGGACATATTGGGATTTTTTTCCCCTTTGCTAAACTGGGTGTGGGTATGGCTAGTGCGTGACACATCCAATCCTCAGGCCAGGAGTTTGACAACCCTGGTACAAGTCTCCTGTTTGGAGAGGGGGTGTTGGACTAGAAGACTTCCAAGATCTCTTCCAGCTCTATTCTGATTGATTGATTAAATACATGCCATTTGCCAAGTGCCTGGATTTTGATCATGTGACTATGGGGATGCTGTGAGAGTTGTTAGTGCAAGGACCAGTCATAAGTCATTTTAGTGGAGCTGTAATTTCAAAGTCACTTAAATAAATGGTTGTAAATTGTGGACTACCTGTATCTAATTTTACAACTTGACAAAGAACAGATAACGTCATAGGTCATATTTACTATATCTCTCAGCCAGTACTCCTTGAGTACTGAAGATTTGTCTTTAAATGAATCCAAACTCCAGCTCCTCTTTAGGACAGTGATGGTTTATTCAATATAGCATCAAACAACAAATACTCTATCAAGCAAGGTTAGAGTTGGGTTTGAGTTTGCTCCCTTTCCTTTTATCACCATTATCATGAGACACACCCCACCACACCCAGGCCTATACTCAGTTCTAATTCTGGTCATGCCTAACCCATTATCCCTAAATGCTATTAACCCTATAACATGTCTATATCCCTACTATATCACTAACTGATCCCTACCTGGTGCCACCTTCACTATAACTTAAGTCCTAATTACCACCTATATGTGCCCCAACCCACTTTAACAATATTCACCACATAAATAAAGAGCCAGTTCCATCAGCACTGCAGTTGTTGCAGAATCCATCCTGCAACCCTGCAGTTATTGCAGAATCTATCCTCAGCTCTATTAATTCAAAAGGCATCGGCTAGCACACAAGCAGAAATGCAAATCTGGCAGCAGCAGAGATAAGGTGAGATGGCCAGCTGACTTGCTGTGAGGCATATTTGGAGCTGGCGTGCTCTGGGTGAACTCGGAGCCCAACAGTATATAAAAATACTGAAAATTCAAAAGGCTTCACAATCTTAAGTTTGCCTGTAAAGTGTGGTGTATCCACAAAAACTCAAGAAGAGGAGTGGAATGTATTCACACCTATGTAATTTACAAATACATCTGTGTGGTTATTTCTTATAACTTCAACTATGATCTCTTTCAGAACTGTGCTTAAGAATGCAGATACCAGTTCTTGCCATCACTCCCTCTTCTCTTCCTTATGCCACCTGAAACAGGTTGCTGGTCCTATACCAAAAGAGCAGGATCAGCTCTACATTTGAGAAACTTTTCAATTTTTGACAGAGAAACTGACAGATGTACCTATACTTGTGAGTGTACTTTCTTCCTAAAAAGGACACAATTCCAGCTACTTCAGATGCTGAAAAATACAGTGGATTAATCAGAAAT
This sequence comes from Laticauda colubrina, assembly GCA_015471245.1. Lineage (NCBI taxonomy): Eukaryota > Metazoa > Chordata > Lepidosauria > Squamata > Elapidae > Laticauda > Laticauda colubrina. The sequence continues at coordinate 28,742,145 of BLBF01000021.1, read as the reverse complement.
GAAGCTGAATCTATAAATCCAAAAAGTAATCAAACATATACATAATGCCAGTAAATTGGCATTAAATATAATGAACAAGAAAAAGTGCTTGATGATAAGTAGATTTAATAGTTCAGCTATAATTTATCTAAGTCATATTTTGATCAAGGTTGAGAGAACCAATGCTAAAAAAAAACTTGGATTCAAGGGAAGTCAATTGAGTCATCCTTCTCCATTGGCACCTGTATGAGTATCAAGTAATTCAAAGAGATTCACTTCAAAGAGATTCAAAGAGATTCAAGACCTGAGACCACAAATATCTTTTCTTTCCCACCCACCCCTTTAAAAATAATTTTGCGCAGGGTTTATTTATTTATTTATTAAAGTTTGTACCCCACCTTTATTTTACAAATAATTCAAAGCAGTGGATATATCCAATGCACCTATTTTTCCCACAATAACAATCCTGTGAGGTGGATTGGGCTGAATGTGTGTGACCCAGCTGGCTGCCATGACTAAAACTTGAACTCATAATCCCCCTGGTCTCTAGCCTGGTGCATTAACCACTAAATTTATACCCCCAATCTCTGGGAATTTTCAAAATTGACACACAATCCTTTGACTCAGAAGAGATGTTACTTTAGTTAATTATCAGTCCATTATAATTAGGCTAACTAAAGTTTTGCTCTCAAATAATCCCACCTGAAATGAGCTTTGGGGATTGCCCAAATTTTTTTTTGTAGTCCTGCTATATACTGCTAAAATTTCACATTAAAAAAACCCATACAAAATACACAGCTGCTTCTCCAGTAAGCTTAATGTACCCATTTATGTAGGAAATTTATATAGCTATCCAATTCACTTATGGTGATGGTCAGTTTACAGGAATAATTTTTAATGAGATATGTTTCAAGCAAAGAGATCTTGCTCATAATTTTTAGGTGGCTGAATATACAATGCCACACAGAAACAGTTGGGTTCAACTCACTGGTTCCAGCCCATTTTGTTGAACCATACAAGCAAAGCAAACAGGGATGTCTCTCCTGTTTTTCAAAGATACACAGTCTCTGAACAGGGAAGTTCCATTTAACTCCAGATGAAACCTCTTACCCTAACTAGCTTCCAAAATTAAACTTCCTCCTCTGTTAAAAAAAAAAAACAGTCATGGCAAAGGCACCCATTCTAGCAAAGGCACCCAATGTTCCTCTACTAGAGATGTTTCTCACTTAGTTACCATAACAAATCCTATTTTGGGTCCAGTCTACATTTGGGGGAACAGACTTGACCAGGTGAACGTTTGAGTTACCCTCCAATCTCGACCTTTTTCCTCTTCTGACCCTTATCTCCTAAAACTAGTCGATTTCCCCTTTTATATAGGTGCCGTCCCTGTGCTCCCAGCTGTGGCCAATTTAGGACCTTCGTTGAAAGGTTGACTCTTGAGCCTTTGAGAGAGGTGGTCGGCGTCAGGTTCTTCCTCCGGACTGTTGATCATGGAGGGGGAGCTTTTCTTGGAAGGGCAACCCCCGGACTTTTCTGTCTTGCAGGAACTGCTCTGCCCTCCTTGCCTGGAGTCAGAGTCTAGTTACAATCCGGTCTCAATTTCAGGGGACTTGGGGTCAGAAACAACCGCGGCTAGAGAATTCAGGTGAGTCGTTCTGACTGACATCCTGAGAAGAAGGGGGTCCGGATCAGTTCGCATCCGAAGAAGATCCGGATAAAGCTCCCCCTGGCTGATTGCTCTCACTCAGCTGTGGGATCCGAATGAACTTTTTGGACCTCAGAATCAAACCAGGACTGAATCCCACGGAATTATACATTTGGGAGGAACCCCCACTTCACACGCAGTTCGACTTGCTTAAGGCGCAAAGGCTGTGGGCTATTGGCTTCGCTTCTACGCGTCATATTGTTGGGATTTATTGCCGAGTAAGACGGCGGCCTAGGCTCGGTGGGCAGAGCGAAACGGTCGCAGTGGTGTGTCGAAGCGGACTGCGTCTTCCCCGCACATGCCCCGGCCACGTTAGCCTTGGGGTGGCGAGCCCCGCAAGCGGCGCGAGCCCGGGCAGGGTTGATGGCGATTGGTCAAGTCCTTGCGAGCGGGAACCCCGCGCGGGGGGTCTCGCAGGTGTGGGCAGCTGAAGGGGCGGGAAACTTTAGGTGGGTTTCCTTTGAGGGGGACGGGGAGGCCAAGCCCAGGAGGAGAGGGTGCCTCCTGTTCAGCCGCCTGGGAGTAACTGGCCTGGATAAGGGAAAGGCCTCCAGAGCAGGAGGAGGAATTGCTGGACGAGACTGTTGGAGAACGTGGGGGCTCCCCTCAGTTTCGTGTGGAGGGGGAAAAGGAATCGTGACAAGGATTGGTGCCTCTCTCTCGAGATGGCAGGCGTGCTTCAGGACAGCGGCCCTGAAGAAGTCCTGCATTAAGATTGGAGAATCGAGGGAAAATAGGGAATCTTGTTCAAAGGATGGGATACTTGAGGCAGGGCGATTCCAGACCCCCTACGTCGATTTTCGAGGCTACTAGGGATGGGTTTCCGCAGGGCAGAAGAGAGCGAGGAGATGCACCACCTACCGACTGATTAGGCTTAAAATGCTCATGGGATCATCAGGTGTGGGAGAATATACAAAGTATATTATGGAAGGATACTTGGAAAAAGCTTTGTTTCTTTGGGCTGTTTCCAGCGGGATCCTCTCTGCAATAATTCATTGTGCAGACAACAATTCTGTGGTATTCTGAAGATTTAGGGCATAAACGTTTGGACTATAATCAGACTGTGAAATTTATTGCCAAACAAACTTATTAAGAAGCCATGATCACTGACAGGCTTTATAGATGCTTGAGATTTAATTATTACTAAATGTCTTTTCTTTTGAAATCCATTTGAGCAGTATGTTTGAAAATAAGTCATATAGATCATAAACTTTTAGAGAACCTATATTTCTACTCAATTCACTGACATTAAACTGTTGAGCAATTGTTTGAATGCATTGTTTAAGTCCTGCAATAGATTTACAGGGTCTTTCGTTATGTATGCTGGCTAAAGAATAATTAAATAGATAATGCTCATGGTAATTCCAGATAATTTTTCAAATAACATTTTGGGGTTTTTTCACATGTATTCATTGTTTAGGATTTTTTTTTAAGAAGAAAAGTTTAAGAAAGTAGATACATTATTTTAAAATAAATTTGAATAGATATTAGGAGAGCCTTCTCATATAAAATTTATACCAGCGGTGTATACCACCACATAGTGGTGATAGAGACTTATTACAGAATATTTGGGACAGGATCCTTTAAATAACTATCCTAAGATAACTTTTTCAAGGGAACTTTAATAAAATGTTTGAAGAACTGTCTATAAATTATAAAAGGGATGTGAAAGTGCTGGTATTAATGTGGGCAGTCCTTAATTGATTCATGTGGAAGAAGACTTTGAAGTAAGTGCCCCACCCTTTTATAAATACACATGACAATCTGCATCTTGGTTCACTCAATGCTTTTTTTTTTTTTTAACTTACTCTTCTTACTTGCAGGTTTGAGCCTTTCAGCAAGATGGCTTGTTGCCTTCAGATGCCAGATAGCAAAGCCCTCAGCTTCCTGCAGGAGAGTACACAGCTGCTGTCCCAAGCAGAGTCAATCAGCAATAACCCAGGGAAGCCTCTGTGGCAGCTGGGCCGGGCTATGCATTCTATCCACAGCATCCGTGGACCTCAATACAACTGTTTCCACAATGCCTGTGGACCCCAGTGCAATTGTTTCTCCTCTCCCCTCGTGCCTTTTGCTCCCACTGATGCTCTCAATCTCATCAGCCTCCATTGCACCAGCCTTGGCTCAGAACCTCCAGATCAGGTCAAGCCCCCAGAAGCTGGGAAGGTTGCTCATGAGAGGTCTCCCATTACCCACTCTAAAGACCATAGGAGTCACCAGGTGTGGAGAGCTTGTGTGGAAGAGCCCAGACTGACCCAAGTCTCTGAGTCACAGAGAGGCAGGAGGAGACTCTTCCGCAAGCAACCTAAACCCAGAAGGAGCTATGATGCTCTGGACCCAAATTTCCAAGGGGTGACACTTCACATGAAATTGTGTCTGTGCCAAAGCTGTTCAGAGGGCTGTCGCCTTATCATTAACCCCCAATTCAGCAGGTATAGTTGCTCTAGGACATGTCAGTGAACCTGTAGCTCCTAATTCCCAGATATGCAAACAGGAATACTTTGTAGTGTTCATAGTATTAATTTTTCCTTTTAATTAACTTGTCTACCATGTAATATGCATATTGTGTCCCATAAATAACAGTTCCTATTGGAAAAAAAATGTCAAAGACTTCACAAAGATTTAAACTTCCTTTCTTGTGTAGTGCCCCAATTCCTAAAAGCCACATTTTGCTTTCAAAGAGGAGACCTATAAATATAAGTATAAATGGAACACTGGCATCATTTTTATTTAAAAAAATGACATATGGATGTCATATGTTGTTTTTGGAAAATAAAAATGATAATTGGCTGCAACCTCTTGCCTAACAAAAGGACCAAGATAAGCTGCAGCGGTATCAAAAATTGTGCAAGAACGGGGGAATTCTGGAGAGATTGCATGGAAGTATTCTGGAAAACAGCTCAGAAGGGGCAATGTTTCCAGGGAAGGCATTTAATGGATATAATTTGTTCTTGTCTCTACCAACCCCCACAGCAGTCATTTTATGAGAGTCCATAACATGTTTTCCGAATTAAAATGTTCCCGCTATGGTGCCCACAGTAGAATGAGTCATAGAGTCTTGCTTTCTAGATGACAGAAGACAATATCAGTTCCTAACATAGGCACCATGTTGATAATTTTGCAACAGAGTTATAACTCTTGGCCAGTCTGCCTTCTGTTCCTTTCTATTTTTGTTGAGTCAGTTATTCAGAAAATGAAAATCTAAAATTTATTTCTGGAGTTCCAACTAGATAAGCACTGGTTGGTAGATATGAAACAGCACTCTGAGAGATTTATAATCAGACTTGCCTTAATAAGGAGATGGGTGGCAAATAGATTTAATAGGTATTGTATTGCTATGGAAAAACCACACCAAAACTGCTGTTGTAAATTAAAGTTAATCACTTCCCAGCCACTCAAAGGCTTGGGTGTCACTCTTAAGTGATAAAGGACTTCAAGCCTTTTAGAAATTATAGATTAGATCACTCATAAATTTTGGCCATTTGACCTGGTTGGAATTGTAGTTCCTAATATATAAATGGAAATACATTTGAACATTTTATTTTGGGAGTAAATTCTATTGAGGAGAAATCCTCCTACCTTCTTTATTCCTAATGTAATCTTTTCTCCCCTTGTCTTGATCATTTTTCTTTTCTTTGCCATGTCAAACATGTGAAAACTAAAAGGGTAAAAAGGGCAACACAGTTTTGTAACACACTGTGATTTAGATGAAGTAGAATAATCCTAAGGAATGTAAGATATGAGGAATTGTATTTTTTACTTGGTCATCTATTCTTTATCCACCCTGTTAAAGCCCTGACTTTCTTTAGGTATGGCTGCAGAATTGTTTTCGTAAACTGGACTATTTGTTAGAGATTTCCATATTTTGTTTATGAGCAGCATGACTTATTAACTAAGTTTATATTTCTGTGTTTTTATTTGTAAACCACCCAGAGGCATACATATGTAGCAGGCAGAATAGAAATCTGATAAATTGCTGAGCTCTTTTTGACTCTTTCTGATCCAGGAACAGTTCTTCTTAACCAAGAATCTTTTTTGCATAGATATATATAGGATAGATCTGTAAATATAGAAAACATATTCTAACAGATGTAAGATCTTTTTTATATGTACATACAACTTGGATCAAGTGTGTTTTGGGTAGTTTCTTATAACTTCTGTTGAAAATTAATTGGTTATGCTGTCTTGAATTTAATATTTTCAGGTATTACTCACAAGCTGCATTCTTCATTCACATTTGGTAAAAAATATTTTAGTAAAACTATCCTATAAAGTTTGTGATTATGTTTTTTTTTCAGTTCCATCCTTTGGCCTATGCCATTAGTGTATAACTGTGTATTTGTTATCAGAAATGCCCCTAAAATGATTCCTACTGCCCTTAGAGAAAACAATAACTTGCTTGGTCCAGAATATTCTTGGGTATCTACCCTAATTTATTCCTTTCACAAGAGCCACAGTGGCGCAGTGGTCAGAGTGCAGTACTGCAGACTACTTTTGCTGGTTGCTGGCTGCCTGCAATTTGGCAGTTCGAATCTCACCAGGTTCAAGGTTGACTCAGCCTTCCATCCTTCTGAGGCCGGTAAAATGAGGACCAGATAGTTGGGGACAATATGCTGACTCTGTAAACCACTTAGAGAGGCCTGTAAAAGCACTGTGAAGCAGTACAGAAATCTAAGTGCTATTGATACTACTGTTTTTTTTTCAGTTCCATCCTTTGGCCTTTGCCATTAGAGTGTATAATTGTATATTTATTATCAGGAGTACCTCTAAAATTATTCCTGCTGTCCTCAGAAAAAATAAGAACTTGCTTGGCCACAGAATTTTCTTGGGTATCTAGTTTATGTCTTCCTCTTTCTTGTCAATCTCCAAAATGAGACTCATGGCATATATAACAGAGATGCTATAAAGTAATGTGAGAGAAGCAGTAAAGATTGTACAGGTAGTCCTCAACTTATGACTACAATAAAGACCAGAACGTCAGTTGCTAAGGTGGTCATTAAGTAAGTTGTGCCCGATTTTATGACCTTTTGTTGCTGCAGTCATTAAGTGAATCACCATGGTTGTTAAAGGAATCCAGTTTCACCCATTTACTTCTTAGAAGCCAATTGGGAAGGTTGCAGATGGCAATCATGGGACCCTGGGGATGCTGCAAATATTGTAAATACATGCCAGTTGCCAAGCACCGGCATTTTTGATCACATGACCGTAGGAATGTTGCAACAGTCAAAAGTAACTTTTTTCAATGACATCACAACTTTGGTTGCTAAACAAAGTGCCGTAAGTCAAGGACTACCTGTATTTAATTTTCCATGGAGATCAGGGTTTAAAGCTAAAACATGCAACTTAGGAAATTGTTCTGTTTCAAAGCATACCTGAAATGCTAAATATTTAATCTGTGCTCAGTGGAAAACTTAGGAAAAAAAATGGAGTCCCATTAGGAGAAGAGTGCAAAGCTGGCAGTTCGGAAGAGGAAGGATTCGTCTCTACTCACAGTACGTTAATTCTTTTGCCAGTAAATAATTATAATACTAATGAATTATGTTTAAAGTGTCCAAGACAAAAGCATATGATTTATTTTATTTTTCAAGGAAAGATTGGGTCGAATAATCCAGTATAAACCTTATAGTAGTTTAAATTCTGAGAACTAAATTCTCTGTTTAAGAATTATCCCAACAACATATTCACGAAGTGATTTGATTAACAGTTATGATGTTGTCAACCTTATTTCAACATCTTGTGATGAAAAAAAAAGATCATTTCACCAAATTATTTGCAGGCTTATTGAAATAAAATGGGAAGACAATTTTAATTTTATAAATTATGTACATTAATCCTATTGACATCCACTCATTCTGAATTTTCTTTATAAAAACCTCAGTGATGAGCACATATGACATATTTCAGGTCACCAGGATTTCCCCCAAAATTCAAAACATCTAAAAATACTCCCCAAAACAAACAAACAGGCAAAAAAAGCAAACAAAACTAAACACCATTGGTCTAGTACTGAAAGTTAGTCCAAGTTAGAAGAAATTTATAAGGCTTGCTTTCAGCAAATTTAAATTACGAGGACATATTACTTAATTTAACTGCTCTTTGCTTTCAAGGAAATAAGCGTTGTGCTTCCTGCAAGACTAGGAAAACACCATTGTGGAGAGATGCTGAAGATGGGACCCCTCTCTGTAATGCTTGTGGCATTAGGTATTTAGCATCCTATGCTATTCTAGTTCAACAACTGCATTTGATAAGGTCTAGGATTTACTACAGAACAGGCCAAGCACAGAACTGTTTTTGATTTATCTATTTAGGGTCAACAAAACATAGAAAGGAAAAAGGTGATTTGAACTATGACCAAGATTATGCTCTGGAAATATGTTCGAAAACAGTTCCAATGACCCCTCCTATTCTTCATAGGAAATATTTTCCTTATATCCCACAAATATTTCATGCAACCTCCCCCAAGACAAAATATCTCCATTTTATTTCATGCAAATGGGAGATACAGCAACATGGGAAGATGCTTGGTACAATTTATAAGATCCAGTTCAGAGACAGGAATGACAAATGTCATTTTATTAAACTTATTAATAAAGTTTAAACTTTATTATTAAATTTCTTCTTCCTCTCCCCCTCCCCAGGTACAAAAAGTACAGAATAAGATGTTTTCACTGCTGGAGCATTCCAAAGCATGGTGGGAAACCTTACCCACATTGTTCCAACTGTGGAGGGAAGTTGGGTGTGGTAGCTGCCCAGCAGAAACCTGGAAAAAGGTAAAAAAGGGCTGTGGAGAAAGCAAGATTTGGTTGTTCAGAATAGGTTGTGATTGTCCTGAACATCTGCTGCTCACTTGAAGTTGATTTATGAAGCCACCCAAAAGAAATGTGGGCTGTATTTGGTCTAGGTTCTGAAAAACAGACTAGTTCACCTGGATTAATACAAGGCCACTTGATAAGTAAGCTGTGCCTGTAGGTGAGTTCTAATGCCAAGGTTATCAGTTTTTCATTAAAAGCAATAACATTCATCTCTAGACTAGTTAATGAAGTAAATTGCAAATCATGTGATCACATTTCAGCTAAAATAAATATCTACATAAAAAAGACCTGCTTCTAATTTTTAGTGTCCCAACAAATTAATTCACAATTTTAGCAATTGGAAAACTAAATTATTAATTCCCTCTTAAAAATCTTTTCCATTGGAAAGAGATTGGCAACACATTTAAAAAAAAAAAAACATGCTTATGACATTGCAATTGAATTGTATTTTTGTGTAAAAAATAACCCCCCATTCCACAACAATTAAGAACAGAAAGAGGTGTTTCTAATATGAGCATTTCTTTTAAAAAATAGCAATGTTCAATATTCAAAAGTTATTCTGCCATGTTTAGAGATAAATTATGAATTGTAGTAGATTTGTCTGAAGATAAATCCATTTTAGATTATAGTGTGTCTCTGTGTTATACTAACTCTCTGGGATAATCCAGTTTTACTATCACATGAAGATGGATAAAAAGAAATATATTTTAATCCCCTGCACTCCAATGTTGCTATTTTTTTTTTAAAGGAAAATAAAGTGAGAGACGAGATCAAAGCTGATTTTCATAGCAATACAACGTATTAAGAGCTGGAGGTAACTTTTACAAATGAATTCAAAATGTCAAACCCAGCTGAACATTTTTCTTTCTGTGCTAAGAGAGAATTATACATCCAGAAAACAGCCACTTTTTCTAGATCCACTGAAAGCTACAGTATAATGAAGCTAAATTTGCTTAGTTAGAGTAATATTACAAGCTGAAGGAAGCCAGAGAAAAATTTGCTTTATCTTCTTATCCTTTTATTTTACCTCCATGCTAGTGCCTAAAATATGTAGCACTCCCTTATCTATATTTTGATGAATCCAGAACAGCTGTCTCATCTAGATTATGTATCAGTTTGTTTTTCTTCTTTCCCTCCATGCTTGATAGCAGACCCTGCTTTTAGGAATTGAGGATTTACATTCATTTATGTCCTTGAGGATTTTAATCACAAATGGAAATATATTATTTGGAACCCAGCTTTGCCTCTTGCAAATGAAGAGAGATCAATTTGTCAAGGTCAGCCCTATCTAGTTTAGTATGTGTTCAGTCAACCAGAACTCATAGACCTGTCAGCCTTCCTTTCAAATAATAAATAAATAAATAAAGCGATAGAATCTCCAGTTTGAGACCTTTCAAATAAATGAATGAATGAATGAACGAATGAATGAATAAATAAAACCCTAAAATCTCCAGTTTTGAGAAAGAAATATGAAGTTCCCAAATGTGGCTGATCAGATCAGTAGTGTGAAAGTAAAATGAATTCCAAACTCTGATGAGGCATATTCCTATGTCCCAGCTCATTGTGAAGGTCTTTCCTCACAGTCCTTTCTGTCACATTCAGTCTTGAGACTCCTCTGAAAATTTTCAAGTTGAAAGATAGAACAATAGCTTGGTAGTAAAATGTCTGCTTTATAGGAACACCATATTATACATTCATAGACAGCTGTTTTCTTCACTGGAGGTCCCAGCACAAATGTTGTTTGTGTGTGAACTTGCATGAACGGAGAATATGAAAACCAGTGGCTGTAATAATTAAAACATTGAAGTGATTCTGGGAAGACTCAGGATTTCGAATCATGAAAGCTCACTGGGTGAATTTGTGACAGTCACTGTCTCTCACCCCAGTCATAAATAAAGGATAAAGGAGGAGAGGGAATGTTATTTGGGAAATAAATGATCAAATAATGAACCAGAAATTACCCCTAAGGGGGATTAGGACTGAACCTTTTGAAGGATGTTTCTGCTTCAATACTAAAAAGAGGAGTGCTTTGCTTGCCACATTGTTTCTTGAAGTAATCATCTTTGATGATTTTCACAGCCCTAACCTAATGGTATTAATACATTATTAATAGCCTAAAGTGTAAATAGTATTAATAGATTATTTTCATTGTACTCTAAATAATAAACATAAAATTGAAAATGTGGTTATTCCCTAATCATAATCATATTATAAATTTAAGGGATTCTTTCTTTCTGTTTTATAGATATGGCAATTTTGTAAAAATTTGCAATTAACTGGAGAGAAAAATTTCTTTGAGGAATTTGAACTACTTGCCTGAGAACCTTGGATGGATAACGAGATGAATTATTATTACATATACTAATTGCATTTCCATATATTTTTTATTTTGGCTTTGTATTTTGATTCTTACTAGATAATATTACTCTGATATGAAATTGCAGATATACTGTATGTTGAACATTTAATTTAAATGAATGTGGAAGAACATAGAAAAAAAGCATGGAATGTTTATGATATAGAGGTTTTTCATTTGAAATTTCAATTATCCAGACAGCTGAGGAAACAATGCTGAAATATTTTTAAGTAATTATTCTACCTAATCACATAGATATTCCTTTAAGATATATTTGGTTAGTTTCAATATCACACTCATAACATATGGGGTTGAAGCTATATTAACTGCAGTGCTATTTAATACTTTCTAGAGAGGAATTACAAAGTGCAAAACAGCTTTAAATTACTTTTGGACAAGCAGGAGAAGGATCTTATTTAAAACATTTAATAATTAGGCCATCTTCTAAGATTTTAAAAAATATAGTCCTGTGTGATTAAGGGACTTTTCTCCTGATATTTGTTAATTTCACAATAATAATTACTATAAATGCATAAGGTGTATGCTACAAAATATTTGTATATTTATAGTAAATGGTCCTGTATTATTCAGTATGCAGTAACATGGTAGTTTTTAATGACTCAAAAGGCACTCACTCTCCAAAATAATTGTGTTTTGTGATCTTGCGCAGGCTTCTTTCTGAAAAATATTTGTTTTTGTAAATAGCATTTATATTAGAAGTTTGAGATTGCTATATTCTCTATAGAGTAGTATTAAAATGAAAAACAGCAGATCTGTATCATGAAATAATCAAACCAAATACCTTGATATTTTTTTGTAAATAACTAAAATTCTGTAATTTACTAAAATTCAAAACGTTGTTGAAAGTAATGGTTATTTCACCATTAAATAGCTGCCAAGCAACCGCAATAAATATTATTTATTGTTACACATTACAGAACACTGTTTGATTAATTCTTGCAAAGACTTAGAAGGGGGAGGGGAGGGGGAAATACCACTATACCTTATATTAATGTCATTGCTAGGCTGTTAAAGATTCAGATGCTAGAACATGAATTCAGTTTTTTGAGTTGAGATTCATATGCAATTCCGATGAAATATAAATGGGTTATTTGGTACTTACTGGAGGGCAATGCCTTTCACTTTCTACCACATTAGGGAAAATCTTGTTAATAAGACTCAATTACCTACAAATCCCTTTACTTTACTGGTTATTAGCACAAGGCCAACAGCATCATGTTTATCTCCAGAGAAAATAAAATGGGAGATCTATTTAGTTTGACCATCGGCGTAGTTGGCTGGACAATTTTATTATGAATCTGTCTTCTGACAAAGCTATCTGTTTATACTTGAAAGATTGCTGGATGTGCACCCATTCGCCCACCTGCCAAATGGGAGGTGTTTCCTTATTTGGCATTGCTCTGGGGTACAATAGTGATGTCTTCTTTCATTTATTCAAGACATCTATTACTGCTATAAATATGAACTAATAAATATATGAACTTTTACTGAATTCCTTTACCAAGTAATTGTACTTCTAGAAACCCCCCTCAAATCAGTGCAACTTGTGATGATAACACAACTGATTGTGTATTGAATTACAGGTAATCCTCAACTTACAATTATTTGTTTAGTGACCATTCAAAATTACAACTGCACTGAAAATGATTTATGGCCGTTTTTCATGCTTATAACCATTGCAGCATCCCCAGGGTAATGTGATCAAAATTAAAATGCTTGCCAACTGACTCATATTTATGACTTTTGCCGTGTCCAAGGGTCATGTGATCACATTTTGTGATAATTTGACAAGCAAAGTCAATGTGGAAGGCAAATTCACTTCACAACTATGTTACTATCTTAATAACTGCAGTGACTCAATTAACTGTGGCAAGAAAGATCATTAAATGGAGCCCAAATTAACTTAACAACTGTCTTGCTTAGCAACAGAAATTTTGGCCTCAATCATGGCCATAAGTTGAGGACTATCTGTATAAGGTCTCCATTGACCTAAATTCCAGAACAATCCCACAGTCTCTGCAATTTTGAATAGACAGCATACAAAATTTTATCTTGTACATGGTATGGAACATGCAGTCTAGGGGCCTGTCAGGACATGGACTCTTCCCAACTTTGGGTTGACCTTCACCACCCTTTCCTGTTCAATACTTAATCCTTTAGTGAAATGGCAATCTCCTTTAGACTCCTTACTTGGATGGTTTATGCCCTCACCAAGGGATTATTGACATGAAATTCACCTATCTTAATATATCTGGTGTCTCTTGAGATTTATGCTAATACTAAAGCAGATGCAATTGGTAGACTATAAATAGTTACTTCAATTTCATAAGTAGTTCTTCAAAATTGTATGGTTCTGGATTTTTTATTCAAGGAGTATTTGTGCTTTTATTAACACTAGCTGTTATACTTTTGTAGACCAACAAAAGTCCCTCTTACGTCCATACTTTTCTACCACATTCTGCCAACTTTTATGCCCTTGCAGCCTGATGCTTCCTTCTCAAAAACATGGAAATTCCTCTCTTCATAGCTACTTAGACCTGTCTGTTCTATGTTAATATTCTGTGATGGTTTGTATTGCTTGAATGGCCAATATTATGTGTGCCCTCCTGCCCACTAAATTTTCTTTTCCCATTGTGCTGCAATACCACCACTCACTGCTGTGGAGATAACAGCCATTATGGCTATGCCGGACTGCAAGTACAAAGAGTCACAACCCGATCAAAAATTAATGGGACTGTTATTTCTCAAAGAGGAGGGAAGTATGTTGGAAGCCATGGCTAGGAGGGCCTTTGCAAACCTTTGGGTGGTGCACCAGTTGTGCCCATATTAGATTAGGAGGCCTTGCTCACAGTAACTCATGCCCTTGTAATTTCCAGGTTAGACTACTGTATCACACTCTGCATGGGATTGTCCTTGAAGATCATTTGGAAACTCCAATTGGTGCAGAAAATGGCCGTGTGGATAGTTAATGGGTGCCAGATATACAGCATTCCTGTGTGAGCTTCACTGGTTACCAGTGTGTTTCTGGGTGCAATTCAAGGTGCTGGTGGTTAAAATAGCAGGGCTATTTTAACATATGGGCCTGATGGGCACTTGCCTGTGGGCCCCACCAGCATTGGGGCATCATGTTAATCTGTGTATGTTAACCCTTCCAATGCATCTTGTATCATATAAATACAGCCACTGTATGGCTTACTGAGTATTATTGTGTTTTTCAAGCCTCGTGTATTGTTCAAATGTTTATCATGTTGATTAGTTTTTATGCACAGCATGTTTTTAATGTTTCAACACCAATTTTGTTGGAAGTACCAATAAAATAAATATACAGTATGTTTAATTTTATTGACCATTTACATTTTTATTCCTGTGAGTAGTTGTCGTAGGGGCCCCAATACACTACTTTGGCTGGGGCCCATAATATTGTTCAGATGGTCCTGCTACAAAGCCCCACGTGGCTTAGGACTAGAGTGCCTGAAAGGATCACCTTTTTTCAAGAGTCTCTATTGGTCCAACTAGATCAAGCAGAATGAGCATGCTGCAGATCTCGTCAGCCAAAAAATGTTGGCTGTGGGGACCAGAAGATGAGCTTTTTCTGCAGTGGCCCCCACTTTACGGAACATCCTCCCTTCAGAGATCAGAATGGGCCCAACCCTGTTACCTTTCATAAGCCTTAAAAACCCAGGTATACTCCTCATTCTGGGGCACTGAATGTGCCAAAATCACTGTTTCCTGGCTCTATTGCTAATGGGCCAAATATCTTGCTGTTGTGTTTGTTGAACTGGGTGTTTTAAATGTTTTTATTGGTTTTAGTATTTTTGTTTTAAAATGCTTTAAATTTTTTATCATGATATATTTTCTGAATTGTAAGCTGCCCACAGTTGTTGACTGAAACGGGAAGCTATAGAAATTGAACAAATAAATTTAAAAAACCTCTGCACGCATTGCCATTTTTAGTGATTATCAGCACTGACCTTCTAGAGGGGAGGCATCCAAGCTATCTCATCAACTTATTACTGTAAAGCACTTGGCAGACAACTCTTCTAAACAGATGGAGAAGAATATAGTTGATTTGTTCACTTCCAGAACAATGTATGGTGCAATTTCTTCTATAGCCAAGTAGGACACTTTTGTGTTTCATTGAATAGGACATCTTCTGTGTATATTCTTCTTTTCCATTCTTTTGTTGAAAAAAAGGGTGGGAAAGAACAGATAGGAGGATTCTAGTGTGTTTCTCAACTGTGATTTAGATTACCGTGGTAAATCACAGACCTTTTGACTTTGTATGATTTGCTACAGAGTAGGACCTACCACAGAAGTGTATTTCTCTTAGTTGTTCCATTGCCTTGTAAGTAGAGTAAACTGGTCAATTAATGAGTCAACTCTCTGCAGCTAGTATATGATATGACCAAAGCCATTCTTCATATGAATGTTTCTCTCTCTTTTTTTTAAATAAAGGCCATTTTTCAGTTTTATGTTTCTCAAGACATTGTACTACCTGTATTTTTTTTCTATACAGGCTCATTTTTGTGGAATTGCCTTGGCTTTCATCATTTCAACATTTGTGGCACAGCTGGTGCATTGTGCTTTATACAGAAAAGGCTCACTTCTTGGCACAGCATAAAGTGAAGCAGTCCGAATTTGCTGAAGTAATTTTCCTAGCTTCTTTTAGATGGATCTTGGTTAGAAACATATTCTTATGTTTCTGTATTTTATTTTATTTTTGCCATCAAAGGCTTAAGCAAGATAAGAATCTTTCTTGATCCTGTTTGCTTGTTGTGTTTTGATGACTTGCCCCATCTTTGATAAGTATAGGTTGATACTTTTCCATTTCTTATAATGTCCCGAACTATCATTTCCTGCTCCAAAAAGGAAAACAAATTGTTTATATTTAACTGTGATTCTTTAAATAGCCACCTATGCATTCACACAATTACTATCCACTTACTTAGCTCTACTTTGTTTGAATGATGCTCACCTTCACTGACTCAAGGAGTGGAAGAGATGCAGGAAATTCATTGGACATGTGACTTAAGCAAGGAAAGGGGCTTTGTAGAGGCTCTGGATTTCATTTATGTGAATGCACAGAATGCATTCCAAGAAAAATCAGAATTATAGATAAACACCTGTTCTTCTTCCCTAAAGGCTTCCAGTAGCCTGGAAGCTGAACCTGCAATGGCCTTTAAAAAAAAGAATTAAATTAATAGACTATTTTGATCCCATGAAGAATAAAAGAGAATTGTAATAAGCATGGTTTTTTTTAGACTTGGGATGCTTCACAGTCTACTCCTATCTTATGCCCTGAGAGATGCTGGATTTCAATTTTCATAACTTGCCTGACAATGGTCTTGCTGGTATGGAATTATGGGGGTTGACATCCAATACTATATATTAAACAAAATCCATAAGGCATGAATTTAAACTCAATTCATTTGATTTCTCTCTCTCTCTCTCCCCCTCCCTCCCTCCCTCCCTCAATTCAGTTACCATCTTGTTAATTAAAATGGAAGGTTACAGTCTTCTACATAAAGGAGTTGCCCCTCAATAACAATTTGAGTACTTCTCATAATTCTCTGTGTATCAGTTTATAATTGTATTTATTCTGTGTTCTATTAAGATTAATTTCCTCCATATTTCTTTTTAAAGTATAGTCTTTGTCTTGTCTTAAAAACATTACATCTGCTCCAAATATGACTCCAAACTTATGGTCCAAAGTTGATGTCTCCCACCTCGGCAAGGCACCAAATCAACTAGGGAGAAAAGAGTGAATATGTAGAATTTTACTGCCAGAATTAACATCCATGTCCCAGAACAGAAGACCAGTCAGTCCCTCTGATACAACATTTTCAAAAGGCAATGGACTCATTTTATATTTCCAACTGCAGGAAGTACTTTAAAATGGTATCAGGAAAAATGAAGGCTGATTTCAGGCTTTAGTCTGGGAAAATGCCATGTATGTGCTGGGCTGGTCCAGAATCTGACACACTAAAATTGGCTGCCCCTGGTCAACCATGGGATAGTCATTTGTTAATACACTGCAGAGTGAAATAGAAAACTATATGGTGCCAAAACCCTTCCTTCAAAGGCCGAGAAAGTGAAAGATATGAGTGGGTGGTATAGAAAACGGTTGTTCTTTCATTTACCTTCCTTGGACCATATCTAGGGAGGCAGATAGGAGTGGTTGCCTGGGATTGTTCAGGTTCTGGTGAGCTGTATGCCATAGATGTCAATATCACAAGGCGTCTCCCGATTTAGGAAAGTAGCTTCAGTAGAATTCTCTGCATCACGGACGTTGTATTCCCCCTTTTTACAGGCCGTAGATTTGAGGTAATAAATGACCCCAGCCATTCCTCCCAGGACCAGCATGGTGGCACCAGCAATTGCCACAATGACAATAATATATAGCCAGTGATCTGTAAAAGAGAAAGCATATGATTAGTTAGCAGCTTTTTGGCTTACAAAAATAACTCTTAAGTAGTGGCCGCTTTTCATAAAAGTAACCTGACCCTGCTAAAAAACATAATAGCCCGTATCGGCAGGCTTCAACTTGCTCTTTTCAAAATTTCACACAGTCTTTTACTGAGAAAAAAAGACGTTGACAACACTTCCTTCCTTTGAAAATTCGCTTTATATGGAATGTTTCATCGGAAATGTAATATGACTTAGCTGTTTCTCTTTTGTCCCTCTGAGTTAGAAGTGTTATCTATGGTTCAGCTATTTTGAAAGTTCATTTTCTGTTGTTGGCTGTGGAATTCTGGGAGTTCAAGTGCACTAGTTTTAAATTTGCAAAGTTTGGACACCCCTAAATTAGATGGTATATGACACATGGATATAAGTATACTTTTCATTTATTTTTATAGAAAACCAACCAGGATGTTTGCAGACAGAAGCATTAACACAATGGTGGTGGGTTTATATGATTAGTATTCTTCCTTTCAGTTGCTTTCTCTTCCTATCTGAAGCTTATTTCTTTATACTAAGCATACGCCCAACTTTCTTTCTAAGTCTTATTTCACACTTAACTCCTGATAATGGGTTTTTGTTCTCAGGGAAGAAAAGGAGAGCTTGTAAGCTGTCCCAGTTCTGCTTTATCCTGTTGTCCTCTTTACAAAATTACACCATTACTAATGGTGTTCCATATTAACATACTTCAAATAGTCTATTCCTATTGGTTAACAAACACTGAAAGCTGATTGGTGCTCTACTCGACGCTGATTGGCCAGCTCAGCGGCGGGAGAATCAAGGAGCCGTCATTGGCCACAAGCTGCAAGCAGCTTATCTATAAAAAGGGCTGCCGCGGTTCCTGGCTCAGACGGATTTTCAGAACTAAATAAAAGAGCTGAAGTTACGCTGGTCTCTGGTCTCATTCTTCACGAACTCTACACTGGCGATGAGGGTGGGATTCTGAGGAGACCAGTCGAGCACGTGGCAACGAGAACCGAGCAGACGAAATGGCCGGAACCAACTCACCACCCGCACCATTCAACCCAGCAACAGAGGACTGGGAATCCTACATCGATAGATTCCTCATGTTCCTGAAAAGCAATGACTTGCAAGGAATCTCCGACAACTGAAAAAGAGCCGTGTTCCTGACGCCCTGTGAGCCCACAGTGATCAAGATGGTCAAGTCAGATTTAGAAAAATTGCCAAAATGCAACAAATGAATGTGACAACAGCCAAAACACCAGCCGAAACAAGCCAAAGTGCAGAGAAAAAGGCAGAGAGCACGCACAAGACCATCACACACTACGCGGATAGTGGATCGTCCGAGATCGATGATGATGACAAGGAGATCCACAGACTCCAGATGGAACAAGATAGATGGGAGAAGAAAGGTCGTAAGTCGGGGTTCCAGTGCGCCAAGTGCGGAGGAGACCACCCCCATTCCAAGTGCCAGTTCCTAGATGCCATGTGCCGGTACTGCGAGAGACGGGGACATATCGCAAGAGTATACCGAAACCGTAAAAGCTACAGCCCCCGACATAGGAACAACACACCACCAATAATCAAAGAAAGACAAACGTGGAGCCATGAGATTCGCGAAAGCAAAGGCAAGCGGCTAAACGAGAGCTATAGAAAAGAAGAAACACACCAAACCATCACCATCGGTCATTCTAACGCAACAAATGGCTGAAAAGTATATGTGGCAGTCAGGATCGAGGGCCAAGAATGTGAAATGGAGGTGGATTCCGGATCGTATCTATCGATGGTATCATGAAATACCATTAAAAGACTGGTACCACATCTTGGCAGAACTGAACTAGAACACCAAACGCTAATACTAAAGAACTATCAAGGAAACAGAATACCAGTAGTTGGACACTTCCAAATCACCTTGAAAGAACACAAGAAAATTCTGCCTCTAACCATCGTAGACTGAAACTGGCCAAGCCTGTTGGAACTCGAGTGGTTCGAACCTCTGGGAATCGATGTGATCGGCATTAACAGTGTCACCGAGACAGACTGGGAGGAGAACCTAATGAGGGAGTTCCAGGACGTCTTCGATGGGAAACTAGGCAAGTACCAAGGGTCCCCTATATCATTTAATTTTGATCCAACAATAGCTCCTATTAGGCTAAAAGCAAGGCGAGTCCCCTTCACATTAAAACCGAAGATTGATGAGGAGCTTAACAAACTCATAGCACAAGGCATCTTGGAACCAATTGACCACGCTAAATGGGAAACTCCAATCGTGACCCCAGTTAAGCCAGATGGGTCAATGAGAATCTGTGGTGACTACAAGGCCACTCTAAACCATGCACTACAGCAAAGCGCGTATCCTGTTCCAGTAGTGCAACACCTACTACACTCATTGGGGAGAGGCAAGGTTTTCACAAAGCTCGACCTTGCACAAGCATACCAACAATTGCCAGTTGACCCCAAAACAGCAGAGGCACAAACGATCGTGACTCATAGGGGAGCCTTCAAATGCAAAAGACTGCAATTTGGAGTCAGTGTGGCCCCAGGGGTGTTCCAAAGCTCAGCATTTGTTACAAGGGATAAAAGGAGTAGTCCCATACTTTGATGATGTGCTAGTGTCAGCCATTGACATGAGACAACTAGAAGCCCATCTCAGAATAGTATTACAAAGGTTCCAAAAGGCTGGACTTAAAGTCAAAAAAGAAAAGTGCCAGTTAGCCACCTCAAAAGTTGAGTTCCTGGGGTATCTAATTGATAAAGAGGGCATCCACCCCACAGATAAAAAATTAAAGCAATCAAAGAAGCGCCTAGACCAAAAAACAAAGTAGAATTGCAGGCATTCTTGGGACTTATAAATTTTTACAATGTTTTTCTGCCACAGAAGGCAACGACGGCGGAACCACTACATAGGCTACTGGACAAGGCACCCACCTGGACCTGGGGATGACATGAAGAGACAGCGTTCCAGAATATAAAAGACTTAATCACATCCGACTCTCTATTAATACAATACAGCGAGAGACGACCATTGACAGTTACCTGTGACACATCACCGTTCGGTGTCGGAGCTGTACTTAGCCACATCCTGCCTGATGGGAGAGAAGCACCGATCGCGTTCTACTCCAAAACACTATCCAAAACTGAACGTAACTACAGTCAATTGGACAGAGAGTCGTTAGCAGCAATATCCGGTGTCAAACGGTTCCATGAATACCTTTATGGTAGGACTTTTACACTTATTACAGACCACAAACCCCTATTGGGAATACTAGCAGGGAACAGGGCCACCCCAAACATACTATCCCCACGAATGACAAGATGGTCCAAGTTCCTTGCAGCCTACAATTATAAACTGATTCAGGCAAAGAAATTTTCCACGCCAATGCGCTGAGCCTTACTCTCCTACCAGAACTAGGGGCTGACCCGGCACCAACCACATCCACCCTACAGATTGAGACATTATCAAACCTACCCATAACCGCAGCGGACATTGTGAAAGTAACAACAAGAGACAAAACTTTGTCACAGGTCTTAAACTAGGTAGGAAAAGGGTGGCCAGAAGACAAGACAGACGTTAAATTTAAACCATTCAAGAACAGGCAAACTGAACTGTCATTGTTAAAAAGTTGCATTCTATGGGGGGATCAGATGGTAATACCAGAACTGTTACAAGAGCAAGTACTGAGAATGCTACATGAAGGACACCTGGGAATTGTTCGAATGAAATCCCTGGCCAGGAGTTATGTATGATGGCCAGGGATCGATAAGGATATTGGGAAATGGGTAGAAACCTGCGGAAAATGCCAAAGATCCCAACCTACACCCCCTTCAACACCTATACTAGACTGGGAGACACCAAGGGGGCCCTGGTCAAGAATTCACATAGATTTCGCAGGGCCGACAAAAGGATGCACATTTTTAATCATAGTAGGCGCTTACTCCAATTGGCTGGAAGTAAGTGTCATGAACTCAACAACTACAGAAGCAGTTATTAAACAACTATGAAAACTGTTCGCCACACATGGGTTACCAGACTTGCTAGTCTCAGATAACGACCCACAGTTCACTGCACTAACATTTGAAAAATTCCTCACCAAACAAGGCATAAGGCATGCTTTGACAGCGCCAGGCTGACCGGCTACGAATGGGAGGGCAGAACGCATGGTCCGGTATACCAAAGAAACCATAGAAAAATTAGACATAGGGGCCATACAAGAAAAAATTGATAAAATGCTCACCATACAACACATAACACCGAGCTCGACTACAAATAAAAGCCCAGCAGAATTACTAATGGGCAGAAAATTAAGATCACAATTGGATAGATTACACCCAACATACAGCTCTGAAAAACCAACTGACTCCTCCAGCAGACACCGCACATTCGAACCAGGAAACCTAGTATATGCAAAAAATCTCACTGGGCACCCACTGTGGGTAGCGGCAAAAATAACACAAATAATGGGACCCCGGTTGTATAGACTAGAAACAGACGATGGTAGAAGCTGGAGGAGATACATTGATCAGTTAAGATCACGAACACTGGAATGAACCACTGACACACCCAGTCATGAAGAACAGCACACACACACACACCAGAACCACAGCAAACATGAAACAAAAATATTAATAAACCAACCAGAGAGGGGGGAGACCACTCAAACACAGATAAGAGGGGAGGGGGAGACCCTCTGGCACAACAAGAATCACCACAAAATCAAAATACAAACCATAAACAACATTCGCAAATAAACTCAGAAAGAAACAAAAACTTACCTGCAGAAGACTTCGGCGAAGAGGAACAGGAGGCACAAGAAGACCAAGAAGCCACTCCGGAAGGGAATAGCCGAGCTGACTCTACCAGCCCGGGTAAGCCATGTGGGAGCGACATGGCTGACTCCACCTTCCAGGAGGTTCCACAGAGAAGGACGGGAGAAACAGCGATCCCGTCCGAACCCACCAAAGACGACAACACAACTAAACTGAGCAGATCAACTAGACAAACCAAAAAGCCCCGCCTACTTATGTGACTACGTAAGGTAGGACCATACCAAGAGGGGAGGGGTATTCCATATTAACATATTTCAAATAGTCTATTCCTGTTGGTTAACAAACACTGAAAGCTGATTGGTGCTCTACTCGACGCTGATTGGCCAATAATAGCTAGGCTATGATTGGCCAGCTCAGCAGCGGGAGAATCAAGGAGCCATCACTGGCCACAAGCCATGGGCAGCCTATCTATAAAAAGGGCTGCCGCAGCTCCTGGCTCAGATGGATTTTCAGAACTAAATAAAAGAGCTTAAGTTATGCTGGTCTCCGGTCTCATTCTTCGCGAACTCTACAAATAGCATTTTTCAAAGCTTGTGTAGCATCTAGTCTTACCTTCCACCTGGATTTCTATCTGGCTGTGCTGCTGTCCATGCTTGTTGCTTGCTGTACACTCATACAAACCATTGTTCTGTCCATCTGCATGGACAATTATTGCTGTGCTGTTGTTACCAAGAAAGATGATGTTGGAGGCATGGGGCAACTTCCAAGTGTAGCTGGCAGCTGGAGACCCATCTGCATGGCAGGTGATGGTAATGTTTTCTCCCCTTCTAATGGGTAAAGAACCACTGACTGATAGAATGGCAATAGCAGGCCTGTCTGGAAACAAAAATGGTGGGTGTTCAGTTCCTCCAGGAAAAGGCACTCATTTTTTTTCTCTGTCTTCTCCAGCTATCTTAATCTCTTGAGTTAGGTAGGCTACACAGCTTGTTAAACAAAGTAACAAACAAATAAATAGATAGCATTGCAATGCTTCTAGACAAGTTGATATTGAGATCTGCAAAGTATCCAGCTGTAGGGGCTACTGGATCTGGGATGAAAAAGTCAGACGAACAGCATGTATCAGAATGGTCAAACAAATGGCAACTTCAAATTTCAATTAATAAATGCTCTCTCTTACATATTGGCAAAAAAATCAGAAAATAAAATATAGGCTGAATAATTAAGACCTTGTTGATGATCCAACTCTGTCAAGGATCTTGGAGTACTCATTTTAATGATCTAAGTGCTAGAGCTCACTGTCACTACATAGCCAAAAAGGCATTAAGAGTTGTTAACCTAATCCTACGTAGCTTTTTCTCTGGTAATATCACACTACTAACTAGGGAATGCAAAACATTCGCCAGACCAATACTCGAATACAGCTCATCAATCTGGAACCCACATTATGGATCTGATATTAACACAGTTGAGAAAGTCCAGAAATATTTCACAAGAAGAGTTCTCCACTCCTCTACTCGTTGCAGAATACCTTATGCCACTAGACTTGAAACTCTAGACCTAGAAAACATAGAAGTACACCGCCTTCGGTCCAATCTAAGTATGGTATATAAAATCATACATTGCAATGTCCTACCAATCAATGAATACTTCAGCTTCAACCATAACAATACAAGAGCACACAATAGATACAAACTCAAGGTTAATTGCACCAAACTTGATTGCAGGAAATACGACTTCAGCAACAGAGTGGTCAATGTCTGGAATACAATACCTGACTCTGTGGTTTCTTCCCCAAACCCTCAAAACTTTAACCTTAGACTGTCTACTATAAACCTCACCCCTTTCCTAAGAGATCTGTAGGGGGTGTGCATAAGTGCACCAATGTGCCTACCGTCCCTATTCTATTGTTTCTTTTATTTCTTTTATTTTTCTTATATGTATCCATGTATTAATAACTATGTTTTTACTTATATCTATTATCTTGTAAGCAATTGACAAACCAAATGAAAAAAAATAAAATAAACAGCAAATGACCACAAGATGGAGTTTTGAACACAGACATGATACACAGCTAAAATGTAGCACAACTGCTTGTTCCAGAAAGATAGAGAATGTTAGGGCTTTTTGATCTAGGCTGTAAACATTCAGACCTGGCAGCATAGAGATATCAAAACTTTTTGGCTTGCATCTAGTGATTGTTTGGAGTTTTGCAGCTCAGATCTGTGAACTCAGAATACCCTCCTAATCTTTCTTCTCCATTAATATTGTATGTAGAGAGTGATGAATCTATTTATTTAGCTATTTAGTTTCCTTTGTCAAGCAAGTATGAGAAAACAAGTATAAGTATGAACATAATATATAAACATATAAGTATAAGCAGGTATACTGTACATAGTAAATGAGTATAAATAAATGGGAACAATAGGACAGGGATGGTAGGCACGCTGGTGTGCTTATGCATGCCCCCTACAAAGGAATGTTTTCTGTGGTGTTCAGAATTCAGAATAACACAGTTGGAAGGGACCTTGGAAGTCTTCTAGCTGCCCAGGCAGGAGACCTGAAGTGGAATTTATACAAAACTTCCCTTACTTTGAACCAATTTTAAACAGTGGTGTTTCCAGTGGTGCCACCAAACTTTGGAAGAACATCTTAATAATACACTGCTCAAAAAAATTAAGGGAACACTTAAACAACACAATGTAACTCCAAGTCAATCACACTTCTGTGAAATCAAACTGTCCACTTAGGTAGCAACACTGATTGACAATCAATTTCACATGCTGTTTTACAAACGGAATAGACAACAGGTGGAAAGCAGAGGCAGTTAGCAAGACATCCCCAGTAAAGGAGTGGTTCTGCAGGTGGTGACTTCTCAGTTCCTATGCTTTCTGGATGATGGTTTGGTCACTTTTGGATGCTGGCAGTACTTTCACTCTAGTGGTAGCATGAGACGGAGTCTACAACCCACACAAGTGGCTCAGGTAGTACAGCTCATCCAGGATAGCACATTAATGCAAGCTGTGGCAAGAAGGTTTGCTGTGTCTGTCAGTGTAGTGTCCAGAGCAAGGAGGTACAACCAGGAGACAGGCCAGTACATCAGGAGATGTGAAGGAGGCCATAGGAGGGCAACAACCCAGCATCAGGACCACTACCTCCACATTTGTGCAAGGAGAGACAGGAGGACCCTGCCAGAGCCCAGCAAAATGACCTCCAGCAGGCCACAAATGTGCATGTGGCTGCTCAAATGGTCAGAAACATGAGGGTGGTATGAGGGCCCCACATCCACAGGTGGTGGTTGTGTTTACAGCCCAACACCGTGCAGGACGTTTGTCATTTGCCAGAGAACATCAAGATTGGCAAATTCGCCACTGGCGCCCTGTGCTCTTCACAGATGAAAGCAGGTTCACACTGAACACATGTGACTGACATGACAGGGTCTGGAGATGCCATGGAGAATGTTCTGCTGCCTGCAACATCCTCCAGCATGACCGGTTTGGCAGTGGGTCAGTAATGGTGTGGGATGGCATTTCTTTAGGGGGCTGCACAGCCCTCCATGTGCTCGCCAGAGGTAGCCTGACTGCCATTAGGTACCGAGATGAGATCCTCAGACCCCTTGTGAGACCATATGCTGGTGCGGTTGGCCCTGGGTTCCTCCTAATGCAAGACAATGCTGCACCTCATGTGGCTGGAGTGTGTCAGCAGTTCCTGCAAGATGAAGGCATTGATGCTATGGACTGGCCTACCTATTCCCCAGACCTGAATCCAATTGAGCACATCTGGGACATCATCTCTCGCTCCATCCACCAACGCCACATTGCACCACAGACCGTCCAGAAGTTGGGAGATGCTTTAGTCCAGGTGTGGGAAGAGATCCCTCAGGATACCATCCGCTACCTCACCAGGAGCATGCCCAAACGTGTAGGGAGGTCATACAGGCACGTGATGGCCACACACACTACTGAGCCTCATTTTGACTTGTTTTAAGGACATTACATCAAAGTTGGATCAGCCTGTCGTGTTTTTTTTTCACTTTAATTTTGAAATTTCCATATCCAGACCTCCATGGGTTGCTAACTTTGATTTCCATTGATAATTTTTGTTTGAGTTTGTTGTCAGCACATTCAACTATGTAATGAACTAAGTATTTAATGAGAATATTTCATTCATTCAGATCTAGGATGTCTTATTTTTGTGTTCCCTTTATTTTTTTTGAACAGTGTATTATTTTTAAGCCTCTTTTCCCAACATAGCTTTAAGAGTAAAATTAAGGAGGATTTGGGCTGCAGAATTCTGGATGCCAACTGAGGTACAAAAAACTAATTCTTTGCTGTTGTGCATTTGGGTTTCTTGAATCAAGATGCTAGAATTTTAGCACTGAAAAAGAAAACCCTCACACAGGGCTGGAGAAAAGGGAAGCAAAACTGTGTTTGACTGACTGACTGATTGATTGAGTGCCATCAAGTCATTGCTTAGAAAGCTTATGTTCTTATTTTACTGATTTTAAATGAATTTCAAAGTAGCATCTAAAAAATATTTAGTAGCATTTTGACCTCTAAAGTAGTTAAAACAAAACTGAGTCATCTGCAGGAAAATAACAAAGCTCAGAAAGCATCAACACAGCAAAACATTTCAAGTCAGATTTTGGAGAAAAGGCATTAAATAAATAATCAAACAACTTTTTACTGGGAAGCTGTTCTTTGATGATTAAGACTTAGGTTGTTTGGAAAATTACATTTTAAGATTTCAGATTTAGCCTGAAAATACAAGATGACAGATAACAATAACTTTAAATGGCTATGATGTAAGACCAAGTATAATAGAGAAAACACATCTGAGTGATTTGCATTTCTCTTTCTACTGGAACTTGGGTACAAGGTTTAAAGAACAGATATTTTTTCACATGGTCTTTGGAGTCCAAGTGGCCATGCGTAGGAAGTGATAAGCATTAGAGAAACCGATCCCTTCTCAGTTTGGGATAGTATTGAGAGAAGTTGACTGCACCAATTGTGCTGAAACCTCTAAGCAGGAATACAGTAAGCCAAAAAATCCATAGATCAAGGGCATATTTGCACTTACTGCTCACTTGACTCTAAGCCATTCTAAGAAAATCCTATCTAGAGTGAAGATGTGCTGACAGTTGGCAAAGTCTGAATTGCAAACTACTACATAGTCAAATTGGATAATACACTCCTGCTGTGTCCTCCCACTCTTCCCTTTCAAGAAAATAGTGGCCAATAACCCTCTTCCCTGTGTGCAGCTCTTCCTTGGTATATATAATATGTACAATATTTATATGCATTTCATATACACACACGTGTGTGTATAATAAACTTTGTAAATACACATTTGTGTGGATACACACACACAAGTGTGTGTTTTCAAAATTTATTTTACTTATCATATTGTTAAACCACTCATCTCCTGTACAACCTCACAACTTTCACAAGGTTAAAGTATTAAAGACAGAAACCCGCCATGCTCACCCACAAACCACTTATAGTTAAAACAAGTTGCCTGCTATTTTGCGTGACTAGAAAGAATAGAGTGTGTTTAAAGTGAAAGAGTAGAATTGCTTTTGTCAACAAAAGAGAAAAAAATAGAAAAGGTGAGTGTACAGAAAGAAGAGGAGGTGGAAAAAAACAGAATAAGCTTCTGTTGCACTTTGAACCCACAACATCTGGATTACAAAGCAGGAATTTCACTGATTTTACTATTGTAACACTGAACATAAAGGAAAGATCTAAAATACATGAGAGCTCAATATTGGCTCATCCAAAGAGGTGATCTTTTCTCTACAAAGGAACCAATGAACTGCTGGGTTTAGGCTGTCCCTACTTCTCAGCCCAAATGGAGAGGAGCACTTCAGAAGAGGTGAACTTTTGAACTGGAGCAGATACAGTTTGGTTGCAGGTTGAGCAGAAGATTGATAGAAGAGGACCACATCAATTTCTGGCTTCCAGAAATGATTGCCAATCAGTTATAATCAGAGGGCAAGTTATAAATCAGGTTCTGATTCTAATGGGCATGCTTTTTGCTTTCTTTGTGGCAATAGCAACAGCACTTAAAATTATATAATGCTTTAAAGTGCTTTACAGCCCTCTCTAAGCAGTTTACAGTCAGCTTATTGGCCCCAACAATCTGGGTCTTCATTTTACCCACTTCAGAAGGATGGAAGGCTGAGTCAACTTTGAGCCTGGTGAGATTCAAACTGCTAAATTTCAGCCAGCTGACAGTTAGCAGAAGTAGCCTGCAATACTGCATTCTAACCACTGTGCCACCATGGCACACCTTAGTTGCTCTCCAAGAAAGGACGGCATTAGGACAATCTCTTATTTAGATTTTCCTCACAAGAAGATACATTGGCAAATGAAAAGAAGAGTGTGCAAGGAGGAGATTGATGTTCACTGGGTGAGAGGAAGAGATATAATGAGCTTTCCTCACATATCCTTCAGTCAGTCACACAGTATTGGTCTTACAGATATGTAGGTGCTCCTGGAATGTAGATAAGGGGGCAATACTCTTTCTAGAAGCTTGCACTGGGTGAAAAGGGTTGCTCTTCCGCCACATGTGCATCCAGCTTCCTCTCTCTTTTCCTTCAGTAATTGCTAGCACAATAATGGCCAACTAAGGAATTTTATGAACTCTTGGAGATGAATAGAATTGGAGATACCACCTCATGTCTCTTCAGGCACAGATCTTATGGATGTTCACCATGAAGCCCCTGAATGAACTGATGACTCACATTCCACTTCCACGTTCACCCTCCATCTCTCTGTTCCATGGTCATTAGTAGCATTGCACTCATAGAAGCCAGAGTCATTCCTGCTGACATTCTGCTCTCTGTAGAATTCTCCAGTCGTTCCTTCCTTAGCACACAAGACAAGTGGAGTGGGAATCCCATTTGCTTCACAGGCCAGAGACTGCAGAGTCCCTTCCAACCAGGTTTGATTGCTTGGGCAGCTCGATTCATCCATTTTGGGTTTGGCTGCAACAAATTGAGGGACAGGGATTTTCTGACATATATAAAATATGCATAGGTAATTAACAGCTGCTGTCAACCTGCTTCACAGATGGCCACTGTACTTCAAACTTGAGGACTATAACTCTGTTACTAACATATTCCATTTCACAAGATGTCTCACATTAAAAACAAATACAGTAAATTAAAGCTGCTGGCAAATTCTCTTCGCTTTAGTTTGCAAGAACCTTGAAAATGTAGGCCTGAACTATGGATTTTTAATACTTCTTGGACATTAAATGCCATATCCACAGGAACAAAAATATGACAGAAAGTAAAGGATTTCATCCTTATTTTAGAATCAAATATATTAAGTACAGACAGAGTTAGATTCAGCTGATCAAAAAGGCATGTTTAAAACCACTCTACAACCTGGTATAGTATTCCTCTTGTACCAGAGAATGAGGAAAGCCTGGGTTTCTTAAGATACATATATTACTTAGATAAATGGCTCTTAACATTTAGTGGTACTACTAGGGGTTCCTAGTATGAACAAAAATAAAGTAAAAACAAGTCTCCCTGTCAGGTGAAAGTAAGAGATGGATAAAACCAGCTGTATTTATGATCAACACTCACTTTCAACTGTAATCTTGACTGCCTTGGCTACACTGCCATGTCGGTTGGTTGCATTACACCAGAAGATTCCATTGTTAGCCAGGATTCTTTGCCCTTGGCTGAGATCATATGATCTATTATCTTTGGTGCATATAATTTCAGGAGGTGGAAACCCATCAGCTTTACAGAGAAAAGTTGGCAATGCCTCTTTCACCAACGTCCAGTTGCTTGGACAATTAACTTCATCCATTTCTGGCTTATCTGGAATATCAGAGTATCAGAGGTATAATTTGAAAATGTTAGGTCACAAGTTTTTAAAGTATTAAAGTTAAATTAAAAATTCAAATCAAAAGTTGTCAAGAAATCAACTCTTTTAATTCTCTTCAATGTAGGATTTTGGCAAAGCTGTTTACATATCAAATCGTGGTTTGAGGATGAATGGAAAATAAGAAAAAACTATCTCATTTAACACTGCCTGTACTTGAACCTTTTCAGCAACTTGTTCCCCCAAAGAATGTTTTAAAATGGATGACAGTTCTGACAGTGATGCAAATGAGAATTTCTTTAAGAAGCAGTTCTGAAATAGAGAAAATACTTTTTGGAGGAAAAATTACATCAGTTGAAGTTTCCAACTGGAGAAAAAGTCCAATAAAAGAGGAAGATGATAGGAAAGGTATGAGAAATCCTTCTCGCTCATGATTCTAATCTGATCTATAAAGGCCCCCTCTTTGGTTGGGTTTGCAGCAAGAGTTAAAAACTAAGTGAGAGATAATTATGAAAAATGAAAAAGTACAAGAAAAATTAAGGAGTACCAGAATGGCACTGCTTGATTTTGGATGGCAGCCATTTTTTTTTAAAAATCCTTGCCAGTCTACCCATCCCTGGCTGTTGGGCTGAAATCCATGTTCACTTACATTCCACCTGGATGCTCACAGCTCTAGAGGTGGAGCCATGGATGTTTGTGGCTGTACAAAGATAACTTCCAGCATATTCTCTGGTGACATTCTGGAGAATCCCAGGACTATAAGCCATTCCATCTTTAGTGCATTCAACAGTTGGTTCTGGGTTTCCCCAAGCAAAACAGGTGAACACGTGTGGTGTCCCTGCTGTCAGAATCCAGTTCTGAGGACAGCTGGAATCATCCATTTCAGGCTCATCTAGAAGATTTTAAAAAATCCTGATTTTTCAATGAAATGTAGGAAAATACAGATCAACTATACACAAATGGCGTAGTAAGCAATGACACTTGATTATTTCCATTGAAGGGGGAATTTTCCATGTCTTGGCAATTTCTATTTTAAAGATGGATGATCATATGCTGATTATGCATACATAGCCATTGGTAAAAACATCATGGAGCTTTGGGTTTTCAGTATTAACAATTTGCATGCAATAGTGAAATAGTATGTGGAAATGACCTTGGAAGATAAGAAAAAGAGACACTGCCTAGGGAACAATCAGATAAGAGGGAGCATAGGCGCAGTTGTAAAATGATCAGAGAAAGAAACTAAAAAAGGAACATCACTAACTTCTGTCGTGCTAAAAAATGGTAGGTGATCAGTATTTTCAGACTTGCAAGATTCTGAATATAAAAGTGGTATAATAAAGTAATATTAGCTCATCTGTTCATATTTTCCTGATTACATTACTTGGAAAGGCTGACAAATTAACAAGTTGTACTTACATTCCACTGTAACATTAACCATCTTGGTGACTGACCCATGTACACTGGTAGCATTGCAGTAATAAACACCAGCATGACTTCGAGTGATATTGTGCCTCCTTCCAGCATTGTACACATTGCCATCTTTTATGCAGAATACTTCTGGAATTGGAATACCATCAGCATGGCAGCTGAGATTCCACAAGTGTCCTTCCAGCCAAGTTTGATGACTTGGGCATTTGGACTCTTCCAGCTCAGGGCCATCTACAACAGAGAGAAGATAGAGAAAGTGTTTGGGGATAAGAACATAGGAACAATCCTTTTGGCATTAGGCCAAAACCCACCTAGTCCAGTATTCTGTGTTCCAGTCCAGGCAAACAGATGCATTCAAGAATCTTACAAGATGATGATGATGAAGATGATGATATAAAAACTTTCTTCAATGGTTGTTTGCATCACTAGTAGAAAAGACCTGTGATTCAGTAAGTGGCATATGGCCACCAAACTAGAAGTCAATATGATATCCAAAAACATTGTGATTCTTCATGAATTTATCTTAGTCCCTGATAAAAGGAACTTGTGGCCCTTGCCATATCTGGCTGATACAGTTATGTAAAGAAGTGCTTCCTTTTACAGGCTGTGAATTTCCCTGCAATGAATTTTAATGGATGTGAATGTGAGAAGGAAGAAAGATTGATAAACACATTAGATGCTTTTTAACTTTACAATCTCGGTCTAAGAGAGAGTGGCTGGCCCAAAGTCATCCAATTCCTAAAAGAAAGCTAGAATCAGGATCTTCTCTCTCAGTTCAACTCCTTAGATGCTACTCCCCCCCCCCCCAAGCACACATACATGCACATAGACACAGAAACATTACTTACATTCAACATGGATGGTGACTGTTCTAGTGCTGGAGCCGAGCTCATTTGTGGCAGTGCAGTTATAGATGCCAGCCTGGCTCCGGTCAACCTGTTTCTTCTTCTCTTCTACATCATAAGCAATGCCCTCTTTGAAGCAAGCCACCGAAGGCTTTGGATTCCCCTTAGCCAAGCAGTGGAGCGTTTGTTGTGTTCTTTCTACCCATGTATGGTTGCTGGGACAAGACAACTCATCCATTTCTGGCACATCTGCAATGTGCAGAGGGAACATACGCATTGGTTGAGGCTCTTCTCTCTTTGGATGAGAAATAAAGGGGGATGTTTAAGATTGAAGAAGAATATTGGGATGACAGTGGGCATATTGTTAGTTAAGCCTGGAGTGAGGCTGATTTAAGATCTGGGGAAGGGAATGTTGCTAGTGGCATGTTCTGTCTATCGCTAAACTGTAGAAAATGGTGTGTTCTTTATTAGATTTCAGAGTATGTGCAGGCAGCCATTATAAATTTGTCTTATATTTTACTGTTAGATTAATTGATCTTCTGCAAGCTGCCTTGGAGATTTTTCAGTGGAAGTGAGGGCTATTTAATATTTTCAACAAAAATAAAATGAACTGGGAAATTTTTTTGGTGTGTCCTGTGATTTTTTTTTTTTTTGAAGCTTTTGAATCAATGATGACTTCTGATAACTGCCTGGAGTAGCTAGCTCCTGCAGTTTTCTTAGCAAGGTTTTTTAGAAGTAGTTTGCCTTTGCCTTCTTCCTAGGGCTGAGAGAATGTGCCTGGCCCAAGGTCATCCAGCTAACTTTATGCCACAAGAAGAACTCCTGGTTTCTAGCCTAGTGGTTTAACCATTGTATCAAAGTGGTTCTGCTTTGTGATGGGACATTCAGAATTGTTACCTTGATGTAGGTTCATGGCTATCTCACATATTTCAACTTAATTATTTGCTCAACATAGAACAGAACAACATAACAGAGTTAGAAGGGCCCTTGGTCCAATCTCCTGCTCAGTCAGGAAACTTTATACCAATTCAGGAAAATGGTTGCCAAATCTCTACATAAAAAGTTCCAGTGCTGGAGCATTCACAATTTCTGGAGGCAAGTTGTTCCACTGATTAATTGATCTGTCAGGACGGCTACCAAACCACAGACCAAGGCAGAAGATACAGCTAGATATAGACTCAAAGATCTTTTGCCCCACAATCTCAGGGTTCCCACTCCAATTATGTGTAACAGAGTCTTTGCCATCTTCTGACAAGGGACACACACACACTCTCTAATTCTTAGCCACTGGTTTTTAGGACCATTTGTCTGCTGCCAGGGCTCTTCCATTGTGCCCTAAAGCCATCTCTCTATCAATCCATGGAGGATGAAGATGAAAGATGGTGAAAAGGAGGGAAAATCTGGATGCCAATTCTCCCAGGACTTAAAAGACCCACTTCTCCCTTCTCTGGGGGTCTTTGGTTATCATTACCCTAGTCTCCATGGGTTTGGAAAGTTGGCAGTAGCAAACCAGGAATGCTCGGTGGGACAAAAAATACTTGAGGGTGAGGACTGGGAGAAAATAATAGGAAGTTGATCTTTGGGTTCCAGTATCTCCAGCAAAAACAAGACCTCTTTTCTCTCAAAGAAAGTCTACTTAATTACAGGGGTACCTACTATGGTTCCTCAGCAGTACAGAGGAGCAGCTTCGCTACTGCAGGGTCTAGGATGCAGGAGACCGTTTTACATACTGTATGTCTAACAATCTACTGGTGAACTGCTGGACACGTGATACATGCTGGGATTTCACCAGAAGATTGCTTACAAACAGCTGCCGCTTCTGCACTTCTGTAAACAGCAGCACTTTTGGTTTTACAATAAAATGAAATTTCATTTGTGCGCCATCAGGAGTGCTTTGATACAGTGGGCCACTGTGCCACAATAGAGAATCCTGGTTGCATTCCTGCATTCCTGCATGAATAGGTACTCTTCCCTTCCTTCTCTCTTCTGCTTTGATTGCCACTTAGGTCAAGGGACAGAGTTAGGTGTAGGGAGAAGGGTGGTCTGGTACCTCCCACCTGCTCTTGTTTGGAAGACACAAAGAACAGGATGGGAGAGGAAAGAAGTGGCAGATTGGGGCACATTCTCTGTTATCTCCATGGCTTAGGCAGGGTCTCATGCTGCCATTTACTAGCACCAAAAGAACGGTTCCCTACTTGCTTTTCTCCTCCCCCTGCTTCTTGGGTGGACAGAGCTCCTCTGGCTTTGTGCTGAATGGGAAGTGGAAGACCCCTCAGCACATCTTTGGGGCCAGTTCTCACCTTGGGTAACAGAATAAAAAGAGATTTCAGCTGTCTCCATCTCTGTTTCCCTTCCCCGTACTCTTGACCAAAGGTTGAATCTAGGTCTCTAGTCCCTCTCACCAGCACAAATTCCAGGCATCTTTAATTCAGTGTTGGCAGTGCCTGTAGCAACACTATAGAATTACACCTCCTTGTTCCTTCCTGACAGACACTGAATTGCAAATGAATCTGTCTGCCTCCTTTCCCCATCACTGGCTGTTATCTTATGCTAACACAGTATCATATCTAAAGTAGCAGTGAACATGTAAGTGCAATAGTTTGCCAGATTTGTATTGTTCTTTTTAATGCAAACTACAAACACAGAAGGGTCCTAGCATTTCTGACAAGGTTACTGGTGCTGCCTGGGTTCCCACCTATAGTGAAAAGCTTGCCTGCTTTTATTGGGGGTTAGAATAATGAGCTGTTTTGTAGCCAGAGTGCACCAGAAACTTCAGTGGCAACAGCAGTATAGAAAAGAATTTGGACGGGTCATTGTGAGATCTCCAGCAATATAATCAAAGAGATTCTGTCTCTTAGATTCTACTGGGCAATTCCTAGCAGAGGCAAAATGGTTCAAATGTGCTAATTTGCAGGGATAAATGAAATAAAGAGTTTTAAAGGAAAACTAGCAAACAACATGCTGTTGCAGGAAGAATATTCTGTACTCACAGAAGACAGTGAGAGTGGCAGAGGTGTGCTTTGTTATGGTTATTCCATCAATTTTGAATTCTACCACACATACAAATTCTTGCCCATTGTCTTCCTCTTGAGCTGTCAGGTTGAGCTGCAAAGGAAATTCATCACTGGATGCCAAGATTCTCCCAGAAGCATTTTGGATCTGAAGAGAAAAGCTGGGGGGCTCAGGTGAATCTGATGAATTGCATAGAACTGTCACAAGATTATTGGCAAGGGCCTCAGAGGGGTGGATTACCAAAGAAGGCTGTGGAAAACCTGCAATTTGGAGAAGAAGAAGAAAAAAAAAAAAAGGGGGGGGGGAGAATGCTACTTCTGAAACAGCTTAGGAGATGATGGCAGCTGGGAATTACATCGAATGCTAGGTACCATTTGACAGATAAATAGTCTTCAGAAATTGCTTTTAAACAGATATGTGTAATTGCTGTTCACCAGATGCATTGCAGTACCACACCTATCAACTCCAGCTAGTGCAGGCAGTGATCAAATGTAGTGAGAGTTGCTGCTCAATATAACAGGAAAATTCACAGGTTGGAGGGAAATTGCGTAAGGTACCACAGAAAGAAGCATGATGTTCCATTTTTGGCATACCCAGAAACACATTTTTGGCAGAATTTTATGTATTTATAGTTTTGGAACCAGATTATTTTTTGTACAGCCTGCTGATGGAGAGAAAAAACAGATGGGTACAAGGATCATGGGATTTGGAAGATCATCTGATGACTGAAAAAATAAGGCTGAAAACATGACCTGCTGTGTTCTTCTCTCAGGTTCTTTAGAACTTTGTATAGTAGCTTATCATGATGTCATCTCACAAACATCTCACTGCATTTGTGAGGTGACCCATGACCTCTGCTTCAGAAATGCCTTCTTATGGGGCTAGAAGGAACTATAGCTTTAGGAACCCAAGCAAAACCTTTTGGGGGGGGGGGGAATTGGTCAATGGTTGTTGATGTGGTGAGTGTGTGCTTGCTAAAGGATTCTAATGAGATAGAACCCACCTTAAACTGACACCAAATGAGAGAAAAGGAAAGCAGTCCAGATCTTTCTGTCTCCTGGTCTGCTGCCATTGGAAGCTTATTCAACAGCAGGCATGCACAAATTGAAATCTGATGCAATCCCTCAAAATTCCCAAAGACCTTATAAAATTTGAACCCAAACTAAGGCAAACGGAAAAAAATGAATACATGGAGAATAATCATTATAATGACACTGAATTTAATTGTCATTGATTTGCCTCAGCTTAATTTTTCTTGAAGCTCTCTACCTACTTGTTGAAATTAGGCCTTTGGTATCCCACTCAGCAGCAGGTTGAACTCCTGCCTCAATTATTGCAATCCTCCCCTATCCTTTAATAGAAAGTATAGTGCACTGTCATTCTGACTTCTTAGTGATGATTGCATGTCAGCAGACAACACAAACACATAGGAGATGTGAATAAAAAGAAGACTGTGTGTTACTCAGCTATAAAGGAAGACCTTTGTCCCAAAGTCTGAAAACAACTGAAATATCTCTCCATAGTTTTTGTAAAAGCTTTGGTGTCAAGCCTATCTGAGATGTCCATGGAGATTCTTAGTCATCCAGGTTATGGTGGTCTCAAAAAGGTGCTTTTTCAAGAAGAAACTGGACTTTCTGGTTTTTCTTTGAAGATGTTTTGTTTCTCCTTGGATGAGAAGTGAAACATCTTCAAAGAAAAACCAGAAAGTCCAGTTGCCTCCTGAAAAAGCACTTTTGAGGTCTACTTGAGATCTGAAATAGTTAAGAAACTTGCTGTTGAATACAGATCCCCTTTACTTTCCCACTGTCTTTGCCTTATCCCCACCTTCATTGCTCAAAAAACTGGATTCACAATATGTATGACCCCAATGATATAAACATAAGGTTAAACTCTGCTACAATGAAGTGAGGGGACTGGCTTCTTTATTCTATCTTGAAACCTATCACAATAATGACAACAATGATTAATGTGCTTAGTACTGACATTCTTTCTCCTAGGTCCCAGCTAGCTTGTTTTGGAAAAAAGCCAGAATTCTGTGGAAATTAGAGCAGCCACTCACTGTAGATATGCACGGTTTCCACTGCAGATTTGGTTGTGGGCCCCAGGGACACGGTGCAGTTTAGCTGATAGTTTCCTGTTGGCAAGGAAGACACCTGAGCTTGAGCTCTCACAGTGTTCCCCGACAGAATGATGCTGGCATTCAGAATCTGTTCCGCAAACTTCAAGTCAAATTGGGCCTCTTCAGCTGGGAAGACTCCAGCAACCTCGCAGGTCACACTCAGGTTAGAGTTAGCTTGTACGTAGTGCAAAGTGTGAAGCTGGGGATCTGCTAAAAAATCTATAAGAAAGAATGATTTTTCTGATTATTTCTCTGCAGGGAAAGCCTTCAGATCTACGAGAACCTCTGTTAAGCACCCTCTTAAGAAGCCAGATTGGTTCCATGAATCCCACGAAGAAATCTACTTTTCTCTATACATGTTTGTCCTTTTGCTCTCTAACCAATCAGGAAGTCCTGGGACTTCTATTTTTCTTTTTCTGTCATTAATGATATTTGCCTAATTTATCCAGAATGGGCACTTTAGTCTTTGGAAGCAACTTATATCTCCATGGATGTTCTCTGGAATTGTGTATACATGTAGTGGTGGGCTGTTGCCTGGTCAGACCGGTTCGAGTGAACGGGTAGTTATGATAACTGTCTGGGCCTGCCCACCTGCCCCTGCTGTATCCTTTCCATATATAACTAATTTTCTAGCTTGTTTCCCCCTGCCCATGCTGTCCAGCTGAGTTCCACGCCCCCCCCCCCCCCGCTGTACTCATTAGAGCTACCTGAGTAGATTAGCTGCATGTTTGAAGCTTCGTTTCAGCCCCAAGGGGGCATGTGTGAATGAAGTGCATGCGCGCACTCACAACCAGCGAACTGGTTGTTAACATAAGTGCAGCCCACCTCTGTTTACATGACAACACTATGCTTATTGAAAGACTTGAACGTTTCCACCTGAACATATATTTTGAGTTACTGCTGGATGGGAATACTGAGATAACTGAGTACTTGATAGACTTCACAGAGGCTAAGGACTCCCAGACCCTTATGAGGTACACCTACTAGTGCCAGAGCAGCATAGGAATGGATTTAGAGGACACCACATAATTAAGCAGTGTTGTGCTGCTGAACATCAATGTGATGACATTTCTCTTGGTTCTCTCCAGATTTCCTACCCCAACTGCTCCCCTCTCAAGGATTCTTCTAATTCTACTTCTAATTCTTCTAACCAAATGAAATGAAATGAGAAGTTGTTTTGTGGTTAAAAAAGTGTTAGCTTTCACCACCACTTTTGAAGCATATCCCCATCTTAGGAAACAGAATGAAAATGGGGGTGGGAATGGTATGTGGGCAAACCAAGGGTTTTTTTTGCAAATGCTCCTCCTTGCTTAACAAGCTATGTAAATTGGTGGTGGTGGGGAGATGGTAGTGATCCCAGAGGAGGCTGGATGGGGTATCAGTGGACACACTGTTGATAAGTGTGAAAGCATCTTGTGAACGCATCCATGGGACACTTTTAAAATTTCACAGGTTCACACAATCTCCAATTATTGTTTTTTTCATTGACATAATGTGCTCACTAGTTGTTTTGATCTTTTGGGGGCCTTCACTGTTCTTAGCCATTGATGGTTTTCATGTTGGCAAATGGAGCATAATTATTTTTAAAACATATCTTCAACCTTTTAGAATAAATAAAACAGTGGCATACAGTACTGTCAGATGATGTTCAGGTATCCAGGTACACATGTTTATGTGACAATAATTGAATGGATGAAGAAATCTGCCTGCATCTTTTCTTTCCAATGCCTTTGCACTCTGCTGCAGGTAAAATTAGGGGCAGTTTATTCTTGCACCAGGATGGAGTTGTGAGTCACAGCCATCGTAACTTCATTAAAGCAGCTAGCTCAGGGAGAATAAAGGGCAATGTCTTTGACATACAGTTATTAATATACTCCCACTAACAGAATTATAATAATTCCATGTTTCCGGCATCCTCACTTGCAGTAGAATGCCTTTCCTAAGCACAGAACTAGGAACTGGGATGGAAAAAGGAGAAAAAAACCTTATGCAATTCTTTGTCCTATGAATGAAAATCTTACTAGCTTATCAAATAGCTTCAATATCTTATTAAATTAAATATCTTGCAATTAATCATAATAGTTTATATTATCTGATAAATCAATAAAAATACAGGTATTCTTAAGTGGCCCAACTTCTTTTTCTATTTCAACATCAGAAAACATTTTGTTTATATCATTATTGCATTAAGACTCCTTTTTTCCATTGGGACAAATGGAAGTCTGGCTGTTGCCATATGCATCAGTCATTTGCTTAGCCCAATTTCAAAAGATCCTTGGTTCTTGAATCAGGAAGCAATCCTTCATTCTTTTGGCAAATTATGCATGGCACAAAGGAGGGAAGGAGGGAAAGCAACACTTATTTTGTTATCCTACTCAACCACTGCTAGCCTTTGCCTCCTTATCACTAGTTTATGTTCTTAAACAAAATTTTAGCCATGCTTTTATCACATTGGGTTAATCTTTCTGGCCAAGTGCTGCATTTACTCTTCTTGTTCTTCTTCCTCTTTAGTATTATTTATTTTCAAGGACTCCTGAGGCATGACTGGTGTTATACGATAACTAAGTGATATTATTAGAGTTCATAGGCCCAACATTTGGAGAGATGGCGGGAGCGCTGGATTAAAATATATTGGAAATATCTATTAAGCCTTTACAGTCACATTACATCCACTATTTTAAGCCTGAAATTGTAAAAAACAAAAAAGGAAGCTAAAAATATAGGTCACTGATAAAATAATTACTCATTTTGTTATCTGTGGAGATTCTCAGTCATCCAGGTCATCATTGCCCTGAAAGTTCTTTTTTCAAGAGGCAACTGGACTTTCTGGTTTTTCTTTGAAGACCTTTTGCTTCTCATCCAAGGAAAAACAAAACATCTTCAAAAAAAAAAAAAACCCAGTCAAGATTGACTCAGCCTTCAATCCTTCCAAGGTAAGTAAAATGAGGACTCAGTTTGTTAGAGGCTGATTCTGTAAACTGCTTAGAGAGGTCTGCAAAGCACTGTCAAGTGGTATATAAGTCTAAGTGCTATTGCTATTGCTATTCATTAGCAGTTTTTATTTTCCAGAGGTTAGTTTTGCACCTGATTCCTGGTTTCCCAAAGCATCTGAGTTACATTCCCAAGCACTGTTTGGTTTGATCCAGTCACCTCCCTTTTGATAAATCCCTTTTCTATCACTATTTGAACTTTCTATTAATAGTAGTGACTACTAGGGAAAGATTTGGGGGCAGATGCTCAGAGACATCAGAGCTCACTCTGCAGAATAAGCAGCAGCCCACTTGCCCTTCCCCATGTAATAAGGTTGACTCATCACATTTGTCCTCTCCACCAATATAAAGCCATTAAATACATAATACAAACCTACGTAACCACAACATGGGAAGGATCATGTTTTGCCTGCTGATTCCAGATTCAGTTCTCAATTTAGATCAGAACTCTAAGTGGTTTCCCCACAGTTCCCAGCACAAATGTTCCTCTTAAGATCCAAACAGGCACCCACTCCTCTCTTTTTGAGCAAACAAGAATCCCAGATATTGGGATGATGGCTTTTAATGTTTCTTTTCTTTCTATTTTGATAACTATTTACCACTTTTATTGGGGGTAGGAAACTTCATTCTGGAGAAGATAAAGAATGTACAATAAGGAACTTTCAACTAACTTACCAAAGACTTTTAGGACTTCACTGAATGACGTCTTTTCAAGGAG
The DNA here is from genome assembly GCA_015471245.1 of Laticauda colubrina. Taxonomy (NCBI): domain Eukaryota; kingdom Metazoa; phylum Chordata; class Lepidosauria; order Squamata; family Elapidae; genus Laticauda; species Laticauda colubrina. The sequence continues at coordinate 28,701,135 of BLBF01000021.1, read as the reverse complement.
CTGCCCTCGAGGCCTCAGGTCCAGGGCAATGTGGCAGGTGACTTCCTCCATGTGATTGTCCTGCTGAGCAGTAATGGGGAAGGTCACTAGGATGTCACTTGCCCCGGGAGCACTGTGATTCTCAAAGGTCTCTACGTGGAGCTTTTCTGTTCCTTTATACACTGTCACAGTGAGGAGCTGGATAGGAGCAGCATTGGCAACTCGGCATGTCAGATTATACACTTTGCCCGTCTCCATGATTGGCACTGGATCCAGCTCTACATGTTCTGGAATTTCTGGAATGATACATGGAAGCCTACTGGGAAAGGATGTCATATGAAGCTGGCAGCTGCTGAAGAAATCCCATAGGAACAGTCAAACCATTTCAATCAGGCATAGACAGTGTGTGATCCTCCAAATGATATCGAACAACCATGAATCCTAGCCAGAATATTTAATCATGCAGCAGAAGGGCAACCACAATCCAACAATCTTTGGAATGACATAGATTATCTGCCCTGCTGATCTAGACCATTGAAGATGTCTCCTCTCCAAATTCTCATTGAGATATATCTCATAGACAAAACAGATTTAAAGCAGTAGCGGTGAGCATTTATGGGAATTCTGCAAGCCACATCAATCACCTATGGTTTGGTCTGTAGTAAAGCAAAAAGTTGCTCTCAAAAAGGCAGGCAAAAGTAAAACCCTTATCCACAGTACGTTAAATATTTAGACACTGAAGTCCTTCAGCCCTGTGGACCACACATTCCCACTGCATGCAACATACCTTCAGAAACCCATTTTTCAAGGTTTCTCTGCTCAGGTGACCATCTCAAGGTTTGATTATAATTTTAGAGGTACAGTGTGATGGGGAAGAAGAAAACCCAAGATTGCTGAGTTATTGGTGGTAGAGTAGCCAGAATGCAGTATTACAGACAAACTCTGCCCACAGCCAGGAGTTTGATCTTGACCAGCTCAAGGTTGACTCAGCTTTACATCCTCATGAGGTCAGTAAAATGAGGTCCCAGACGATTGGAGGCATATGCGGACTCTATAAACTGTTCAGAGAGTGCTGTAAAACACTACAGATGGTTTATAAGTCTAAGTGCTATTGCTATTATTTTCCGTTTATGATTTTGTGCCATTACTCTCCAAGCACCAAGCATTGCTAGATTCTACCCTTTACCTGTTAGATACAACTTTAATTTCGTACCTTATCCCAATATTCATTTTTATCTCATCAGACTTTGTTTCCTTAGGGATCTGAATGGTAAAAATCTGGAAATTGTCTTTCTAGGTCATGTCTTTTATACTTTCAAAATAATGTAATGTTCATATGATTCCCATGGGTCTGCAGTAGCTTCTTGGCTATGCAGGATGTGATAATCTGCTTCTGCAAGGGTGCACGTCTCAGTCACTGAAGGCGACCCAAATGCTATCATTTTATTCTGAGAACATTTGATCAGTAGTTGTGCCTTATCAAAAGCTCTTACAGTCAACCCCAACAAGTTAATTGGTTGCAATCTGGAGACACCTGTAAAGCAACATGCTTTGGAAAAGAGCATCATCATGATACTAAAAAGAACAACTGTTGGGTTATATCTATTTGGATATGAATTACAGATTGCCTCCTTTTTAGTGATTCAAACTTTTCCATATTAACATTCTTGAAATACCCGAACCTGATTGGCTAAGATGGGCTGCACTTTGATTGGATAGAAGAACAATGGTGATTGGTCAGTAAAGAATCTTCCGCGATTGGCCGAGCCGATCATGGGAGATTCAGAAGGCTGTCATTGGGTAAGAGCCGCTGGCAAGCTCTATAAGAAGAGCTGCCTCGGCTCGCAGGTCCAGCACAGATCTATACAATTCAATAAAGAGCTGAAGTTACACTGGTCTCGAGTCTCTTTTTCCCGCGCCATTACACTGGCGAACGAGGATGGGATTCTGAGACAAAGAGACCAGTTGGGCACGTGGCAACCAAGCTGAACAACCGACAAGATGGCCGGCAGCAACTCGCCACCCGCATCATTCGAGCAGGCAACCAAGGACTGGGAATCATACATCGATGAACATACCTCATGTTCCTCGAGAGCAACAACTTGAAGGATGCAAACAACCACCGAAAGAGAGCTGTGTTCCTGACCCACTGCGGGCCAGCCATATTCAAGATGGCCAAAGCGTTGGCCAAGCCAGAAGACGTGAAGGAGATGGCTTGGCCAGACCTAGATTGGCTACTTTGAAACCACTACACCCCGGCCATTCCAAATCTGATCTGGAGAACACGAATTCTACCGTCAGGATCAGAAGGACGGAAAGAGCATCGGGGATTTTGTGGCAGCATTGAGGAACATCGGAGGTGCGTGTGGCTTCTCAACCATGGACGAGGCTCTGAGAGACTGCGTGGTCCTCGGTCTCAGAGACCCCATACTCCAGAGCAGACTAATGGCCTGGGCGGACATTACAGTTACTGAAGCCATTGCTGAAGACACAGCAGCCGAGGCCACGAAGAAATCAGCGGCCAAGATGTGGCAAATGAATGCAAGGGATCGGCCAATGATGCCGGAGACCAACACATCTCTGAGAAACAAACCGAGGCTGGTCACAAAGCCACAACATTGAACATTGAACTCTCACCCAACTCTCACCCAACTCTCACCAATACCGACGAGGAGGAGGAGGAGATCCACAGATTGCAGGCAGAACAAGACCGTTGGAAAAGTCGTAAGTCGGGTTTCCAGTGCGCCGGATGCGGCAGCGACCACCCCCGTTCTGAGTGCCGGTTCTTAGATGCCATTTGCCGGTACTGTGAGAAACGGGGGCACATCACCAAGGTCTGCTGAAACAAATGGAACTCCAGCCCAAGGCGATGCAACAACACGCCCCCCCAGAAACCGAGACAGATTCTCAGAGAACCGATGGAGCCATGAAAATTGAAGCAAGCGGCTCGGTGAAACCCGACGACGTGAAGAAACCCACCAAACGGTCACCATCGGCCACTCAGACAACTCCGACGCAAGAAAAGTGCACGTGAAGGTCAGCATCGAAGGCAGGCCGTGCAGAATGGCAGTGGACTCCAGATCCTACCTCTACATGGTATCTTGGGACATGATTAAGAGGTTAGTGCCCAGCTTACAAAAACAAGAGCTGGAGAACCAGAAACTAACCATTAAAGACTATCAGGGGAACAGAATCCCCGTAATAGGAATTGGACACTTCCATGTTACATTCAAAAAGCATGGAACAGTACTCCCACTCACTATTGTGGACAGAGACTGCCCAAGCCTGCTGGGTCTGGAATGGTTCGCGCCATTAGGTATCGAGGTGATGGGCATCAACCACGTCGAGGAAACAGACTGGGTGGAGGAGCTGATGAAGGAATTCCAAGAAGTTTTTGACAGACAATTAGGCAAGTACCGGGGGTCCCCAATATCATTTAATGTGAACCCCAATATTGCCCCAATCCGTCTCAAATCAAGATGAGTTCCCTTCGCGCTCAAGCCAAAAATAGATGAGCAACTAGATAAGCTTATCGCGCAAGGGGTCCTGGAACCAATAGATCATGCATGCTGGGAGACCCCAATAGTCACCCCAATAAAACCAGATGGGTCCATAAGAATTTGTGGGGACTATAAAGCGACCCTTAATAATGCACTGCAACAGAGTGCATACCCAGTTCCGGTGGTACAGCACCTCCTACACTCACTCGGGGGAGGAAAAGTTTTTGCAAAGCTCGACCTGGCGCAGGCATACCAACAGCTGCCAGTTGATGCCGAGACTGCAGAAGTGCAAACCGTCATGACCCATAGGGGGGCCTTCCTGTGCAAAAGACTCCAATTCGGAGTCAGTGTGGCACCAGGAGTGTTCCAGAGCTTAATGGAATGGTTACTGTAAGGCATTAAAGGAGTTGTGCCATATTTTGATGATGTCTTAATAGCAGCCAAAGACAAGAGACAATTCAGAAGCTGACTCAGGGAAGTCCTGCAGAAATTTAAAAATGCAGGACTAAAAGTTAAAAAAGAAAAGTGCCAGTTATGCACTGAAAAAGTTGAGTTCTTGGGATACTTAGTGGATAAAGACGGAATCCACCCCACCCACAAAAAAATTAAAGCAATAAAAGAAGCCCAAGACCTCAAAATAAGGCAGAATTACAAGCCTTTCTGGGACTAATCAATTTCTACAATGTCTTTTTGCCACAAAAGGCAACAACAGCGGAACCTCTGCATAGGTTACTCAACAAGACGTCCACCTGGCCCTGGGGCAAGCTGGAAGAGGCCGCCTTCCGGAAGGTAAAATATCTCCTCACATCAGAATCAGTCCTCATCCAGTACAGCGAAACCCTACCACTAACAGTGACCTGCGACGCCTCCCCATTCGGCATCGGAGCCATACTGAGCCATACTCTGCCAGACGGGAGAGAAGCACCGATTGCATACTTCTCTAAGACACTATCAGAGGCAGAAAGAAATTATAGCCAGCTCGACAAGGAGGCACTAGCAGCGGTTACTGAATATTTGTAAGGTAGGGACGTCACCCTCATAATCGATCACAAACCACTCCTGGGGATACTGGCAGGGAACAAGGCCACTCCCAACATCCTGTTACCCCGGATGACAAGGTGGTCCAAGTTCCTTGCCACCTACAACTACCAGCTAATACATCACCACGGGAAAAGCATCTCACATGCCAATGCATTAAGCCGTTGCCCCTTGCCAGATCCAGAGGATGACCCCTCACACACCACATCCACCCTGCAAATAGAGACATTGCCCAATCTGCCAACAACCACGTCAGACATTGCTAGAGAGACAACCAAAGACAGCAAACTGGCACGGGTTTTGAGCTGGGTGGAAAAACGGTGGCCAGAAACAGAGAGCAGTGATCAGTTTAAACCCTTCCGAAACTGGCAGACTGAACTATTCTCCCAAAAGGGGTGTATACTATGGGGCAACAGAGTAGTGGTTCCAGACACCTTACAAACAAGAATATTGCACATGTTACATGAAGGACACCCGGGCATCATAAAAATGAAATCCCTAGCCAGAAGCTACGTGTGGTGGCCAGGGATAGACAAAACCATTGAAACCTAGGTGGCAACATGTGACAAATGTCAAAGATCCAGACCAAGCCCTCCCGCAGCACCAACCCTCGAGTGGGAAACACCAAGGAGCCCATAGTCAAGGGTCCACATAGACTTTGCGGGACCCACAAAAGGGCACACCTTTTTAATCACCGTAGATGCTTACTCCAACTGGCTGGAGGTAAGCCTAATGCAATCCACGATGACGGAAGCGGTTATAAAGCAACTAAACAGACTTTTTGTCAGCCATGGCCTCCCTGACTTGATAGTATCTGACAACAGGCCACAATTCACGGCATTGGCATTCGAACAATTTCTCACCGAGAGGGGCATACGACATGCAACATCCAGCAGCGAACGGGCGGGCAGAACGAATGGTCAGATACATCAAAGATGCTTTAGAGAAAATGGACACAGGGAGCATACACGAGAAAATAAATAAACTATTAACAATACAACACATAACACCAAGTGCGAAAACCAATAAAAGCCCAGCAGAGCTCCTGATGGGAAGAAAACTCCGATCCCATCTTGACAGACTGCACCTGACATACAACCCCGAAAAACCACCAGACTCATCCAGCTGGTACTGTACATTTAAGCCGGGAGACACTGTCTACGCCAAAAACTTTTCAGGGGACCCACTGTGGGTACCTGCAAAATAACCCAAGTGACAGGTCCCCGGTCATACCGGCTGGAAACGGAGGATGGAAGACAGTGGAAACAACATGTCGATCAACTAAGATCACGAATAAATTCAAACAACACCAAAAACATGTAAAAGTCACAAAAAGACATTAATAAAAAAACGGGGGGGGGGAGAAACCCCAAACAATTATCAAAAAGGAGAAAACCCTCCTACGACACAACGGCAAACCGAACATGCCCAACCAACACAAACTAAGCAATCAATCCATACAGCAATAAATAAAAAAAGAAACCAACAATACTCACCGGAAAACGAAGGCAGCAGAATGATGCCAGCGGAAGATGACCAACTTGAAACCTCGCCTGGAAGGAACAGCCAAGCCAGTTCAACCAGCCTGGAAAGACCGGCCGGGAACAGAGAAGCCAACAACTCAACCGAGCCCAGTAGACCGGGTGGGCGTTGCAGCAAAAGGCCTGACTCACCCTTCCAGGTGGTTCCATGGAGAAGAGCAGAAGCGACAAAGATCCCACCCGAATCATATGAAGACCACACAGCAACTGAGCTGCGCAGGTCAAGAAGGCAGGTTAAAAGCTCTGCCTACCTACGCGACTATGTCACGTAGGATAGACCATATCAAGAGGGAAGGGGTGTTCCATATTAACATTCTTGAAATACCCTAACCTGATTGGCTAAGATGGGCTGAACTGTGATTGGACAGAAGAACAACGGTGATTGGTCAGTAAAGAATCTCCCGCAATTGGCTGAGCCGATCGCGGGAGATTCAGAAGGCTGTCATTGGGTAAGAGCCGCTGGCAAGCTCTATAAGAAGAGCTGCCACGGCTCACAGGTCCAGCACAGATCTATACAATTCAATAAAGAGCTGAAGTTACGCTGGTCTCGAGTCTCTTTTTCCTGCGCCTTTACACAAACCTTACAGTTTTCTTCCCCATTTTTCTTTCCCCTTCCTACACTTGCTTCCTTTCCCTGCCATTTCTGTTAACTTTAAAAAAACAACTCTGAACTTAGCTATAAAGAGAACTGGAGTTCTATTCAGCATCTTCATTTCTTCAATGGGCTCATCGGGGAATAAAGGAAAAGGGAAAATAGGACAATTATGTTCTCATTGTGAAGAAAAAATAATAAGGTTACCATTAGTCAATTGCAAAAGATCACTTGACTTGAAACAGCTTACATCCTAAGACAGTCCCTTTCACATGATTAAAAAGCAACATCTGCCTATGCCAGGTCCTTGGGAAGGACTTGAGAGGTGGGCAAAAATGCCAGATCCAGTCTAAACATCTGGCTGATTGTGCAACCAACCAAATGATAATAATAATGCTTGTTGTTGAATCTGGAAAGTCTCACTAGGCTTTGGTCCCTTAGTCCATTCTAATTAGCATCATTGTACTAGTATAATATTCAGAAGTGTCCTGAGTCACATTCTGACTTTGTTCATATATATTTTTCCGACTCTCAGGCTGGTCTAGATTAAATAATTATATGGCCTAGAGGTCTCCAAACTTGACAACTTTAAGATTTGTGGACTTCAACTCCCAGAATTCCCCAGCCAACTGGCTGGAGAATTCTGGGAGTTGAAGTCCACAAGTCTTAAAGTTGCCAAGTTTTGGGGGCCCCCAACCTAGACGAAAAGCTGCTTAAGGCAGTTTTTTACAGATATAAACAACAAATAGATCTTTGCATCATCACCACTTACGATAGACCATGATGTTTGCCTGAACAGATTTATGTTCTCCATAACAGCTGAAGGAGCATTCAGTCACAGATGCCCACTCCGTGATGTTCACAAGCTGGAAAACTGCCCAGTGACTCCCATTGTCTTTCTTCTTCTTCATCAGCGATGTCTCCAAGCCTCCCCTGGCATCTGCCTCCTGGCAGCTGGTACTGCAGTTCAGCCAGAGAGAACCTCCATGCTCCACCACAGGGTTTTCTGGCCAAATGTTCACATCAAACACGTGCTGTTCTGCTCCTGTAATAGGGTATTCAGACTTACCAACTGGTTGGCCCAAAAGAACACACAGAGACCTGTAGGTTTCTAGATTCAGTGATAGAGAGTATTTTACAGGCTTAAGCAGAAATTTCAGTCCATTCCCTCCCTTTCCCTAGCATTAATCTCAAGGCATTTTAGCAATAGACTGTGCTCATCACACTGAAATAATTAAAGAAACATGAGAGTGCCATTCTTGTAGCTATAGTTTATACACATTAAAAAAGGAACTCAGGGATCACAAATGGAATTACAGGAAACACAAATGGAATTTTTTCAAGAAAACTACTTGCATTTAAAGAAAAATGTACCTATTAGATGGAGTTTGTCAGTACACAAAAACATAATGCTTTTCACTCAACCAAACTTTTCTTTGTAAGAAAGACTAGCTTTTAGAAGAATGACTTTACTTAACCTACTCTATGAAATGCTGGTTTTGCATTCCCACTGTCTTCAGGTATTCATCTGAATGTTTAAGAATTTGAAACTGGGCAGATAATGGTCTGTGCCTATAATCCTATTCTCAGCTCTCTCCATTGGCACACATTCACCTGAGATGTATGCTTGTGGAGGCTTGAATGCAGAGGCAGCTTTCTGGGTTGTCCAGGATCCATAGAGAGTTGAATACAGGTTCTAGTATCTGAAGGTGGCAGTCTCCTTAAGATCATCTAGTGAGTGTATGGGTGCATGCTGAGAATTAGCATTATCCAAAACATAGTTGTGCTTTTTACCATCCAAATAAGCACTAGCTTCAGTCACATTATCTACAATGTGGGGACCATAATATCATTTAAAAGGAACTTCCTGGAGCAGGTTTAAGGACTTTCTACCCCATTTGAAAAAGCAGGGCTGCACAAAAGACGGTTCACTTTCTCAAAGCACATTGCTAAATGAGTTGTATAATACTAAGTGATGTATCTTCAAAGGTGTTTTGTGCTTAGTTTTAATAAGAAAACTAGTTTGTTTTTGCATTTTGCATAATCTAGCAGATGAAATTGGATGAAGCAGGAGCTGGCTGCATGCAAAGGTCAGTAGAGGTAGTGAAGAAGGACAATCAAGGGGAAATGCTTCTATATTCATAAGTTTCTCTCTGCATCAAGGAATTGCCAACCATTGTCTTCCAATGAGTATCATCCTGGCAAATCTGCTAGGCCTGTGACCCCGATGTGTCACGCACTGGCTACTCCCACGCCTGGTTTAGCAGAGGGGGAAAAAGTCCCAATACATCACGTGATGACGCCATGATGACGCAAGTTTGACACCCCTGTTTTAGGCAATAGGTAGTTTGGGAACACATATATGCTTGGTGTTTTAATTGTGCTAGCCTCAGGCCCTGGCATTCTGGGCTGGTGGAAAGTTGTTGGTTTTGCTTTAAATCTGAGGTGCCATTCACATAGACAAGCTAGTTAAACCAACATTCTACTGTATTTTGGTTTGGGCTAGCATGATCTGAGAAACTGATGACTATATAATATTAACACTTGCTTAATAATGCTTGATGTTGAATGTGAACCAGGTCACTGTGTATTTATATATCTTGCACAGCCATGGTTTGCATTATCAAGGTTGTCTGGGAATGAAAACACAATTGGCTCATTTCACACATAATGCCTGGATTTACATAACCACTAAATCACATCCAAACAAATTACATTATAGCATAATGTCTGAATCTAATGTTTGTGCTTTGGAAAATCTGAGTTATTTTATTTATTTATTAAATGTATACACCTCTCATCTTATTATCCAAAGTGACTTATCATTTATTATTATCTATGAACCCAGAACACAATTGCATGGTTATTAAAATAACCATGGTTTGGAGTGATTTCACAGCTTTCTATACAGCTGGACAAGGAATAATTACAGTAACATAATTTAATGCCTTTTGGTCCAGAATAAAGAGTGGATATAATAACTCTAGCAAATAAATAAGCTAAGGAAAAACAAGGAAATATGTAAGGTGTGTTTCTGGTCCTTTTTTCAATTCCATAATAATAGTTTAAAAACACAGGATCAAGAAGGAGAAAACAGGACTTAGAATAGAGGAATCAGCAATATTCTGAGCCACTCCTCAATTGTCCAATTGCCCCCATGGAGGGCATTTTATTCTGCAATTTTCCCAAAGCCCATTTTTCAAGTGTCAGCTTTCTTTGTTGGCTTCTTCTTCTTCCTTGGAAAGTTCTGGGCGAGAGTTATCCTGCTGACAGACAGACTAGCGGGAAGTTTTAGTCCTGAATCCTTTTTCCATATTTCTTTTCTAAGATTCCCTTGGGTTGGAAAGAACATTTTTTTTTGATTTGGTGGAGGGGAAATCAAAGAATCTACGGGTGACGCACGATGATCAGATTCTTTTTTGTAATTACACAAAGAGCATATTTTCTAAGGGACAACTTTTCAGCCCTCTGAAATAGATTAATAATATTGGAAGGGCCCTCAGCACTTCTCTGGTCCAAACTCCATCGTGCAGATTAGAATAGAATAGAATAGAACAGAACAGAACAGAACAGAACAGAACAGAACAGAACCAGTGTGGTTGGACACACAAGGAATTTAGAGACCATTTATTTGTTTGTTTGTTTATTTATTTGCTGCCCATCTTACATAGTGTAACTCTAGACAGCTTACAGTTACATCTAAGCTAAAACATAAAAAGTAAAAATCAAACATTAAAATGAAAGACACTTGGGGAAGGAAGGGGAGAGGTGGAGTGGAGGGGGGAGTGGGAACTGTAATTATTCAATCAACCACCTCCATTACGCTGTTCCCACACTGGGGCCCCATGCCTACTGGCAAAGCCACATCTTTTAGGCTCTTACAAAAAGAGAGGGGGTTGAGCCCAATCTTCCATTTGGGGGTGGGGGGAGGTGCAAAAGATGTTCCACAAGGCGGGAGCAACAACCTTAATACCTAAGAAGTGGCTATAAGCCTTCAATATTTGAAGGTGCACCATCCTTGCATGAGTGCAGTGTTTGGGGCATTGTGGCCTCACAAGCTCTACCCTTTTGTGTATGTGCAATGTTAAAACACACATAGAAAAGGGGCGTGTGTTGTGATGCCATGAATGTTCTGATGCTGCTTTCATCATTCTGTGTCTAGCCATCCACTCTTGCACCCGAAGTACCCAATTCCATTGAGATCCTCAAGAATTCTGTTGAATTCACTCTCTTTAATCCAACTATGGAAAGCACAACATTTTTGACCTGCACTGTCTGGCCAGTTCACCCTTGAAGAAGATCAAGGAGAATGGTGGAAGAATTTTGACCAGTCAGAAAAGGATGAGCAAGGATGAAAAATGAAAGCAAAAAAATGGTTTCCTGCCTCAAGATGCTTATATTATTTTGATGCTGGGGAGTGGCATGATCAGAAAGCAAATTGAGGCAATGGGAGACTGAAAAAAGAAATATTTCAGCTATATTTTTAGAAGCAGAAAACAATTAGAGAAGTGTTTTTCACACTTAGCAATTTTAAGTTGTGTGGACATCAGCTCTGAGAGTTCCAGTATAAATGGGCATGCATTTCAGTTGTTCAGAGAAAAACTGGGCTTTTGTTTGCTCAATATTTTTGCATGAATTGCCAATCTCCAATTTTTCTCCAGCTTGAATGACAAGCTGCCACCTCTAGGCACCCTTCATTTGGACCTAGATTGACTTAGTTGTGTAAATGAAAAACAAAGGAGATTGAGAAATTTATTTCCAAGCATCTCAACAGGTAAGAAATCAGAATAAGGTAATGATATTGACTGGAACATTAGGAAAATCTTTCCAATGGTAATAGAAAGGATGGGCTCCAGCTGCATGCCTAAGCACATGTTGGAGATGCTAGGTTTTGCACTCTGCACTGAGCATGGGGTTGGATCTGATGGCCTCAATCAACCATGTGTGTAGGCTGGGATCCTGAAGGATCACGATCAGCTCCACTTCCTCTGCCAGATGAGCAAGAAAGATTTAATAATCCACATGATCTCAAGCTCTTGTTTTGGAAATTATATCAGGTTGAGTAGAGGACCTCTATTCTCAGGGCCATAATGATTTCAATAGCCCCCCCATCCTAGTTTTAACCCACAACCTGAGCAGAGAGAGAGAGTCTGGAAAAGAATTCAAAGTGAAAGATATCCCAGCCCAATCCAACCTCAAACCATCTGTACTCTTTTAATAAAGCACAAACTATTTCCTCATGGCTGCAACAGAAACAACAACAACAACAACAACAACAACAACAACAACAACAAACAACAACAACAACAACAACAACAACAACAACAACAACAATAATAATAATAATAATAATAATAATAATAATAATAATAATAATAA
>BLBF01000021.1:28638342-28681592 GCA_015471245.1 Laticauda colubrina | reverse complement strand
TGCTGTTTAGCTTCCTTCGGGTATTATCCCACGTCATTGTAGTTCTGTTAAAGTTGTAGCAACGTTTCAGCAGAATCTCATCTGCCATCCTCAGGCTTCTGTATAGAGTTAGTTCCTGGTATCAAATTTGAGGCTGGTCCATTCTGATTGGCTGGGAGCCTGGATCTGTGTTCATTGGACTTGGAGTTTGAAAACCCCAACCACAGAATCATCAGAGAAGCCATAGAGATTGAAAAAAAGACCTGACAGCATGAATAGAAGAGATGATTCCACCAGACTGTCAATCATTTGGAAGCCTGCACTCTCAAATAGAAAGATCTCCATGCCACAAGCCAGGCAAACACCTGGGCAAAAACAGACTCCCTGTGATAGCTCCAACCCAACCCCCCCACCAGGCACCCAGGTGAAACCCAGCTTGCTAATGAATAGCAGCTTGCTAATGAAGAGCAGCCGTCCCTTCACACGGAGCCAAGCTGCACTAAAAGCCTCCAACACAAGAACAGAGTGTTGCCAGCCAATCAAAGCCACAAAACAGACAGAAGAAACCAGGAACACCAATCAATCAAACTGGGATAATACCCGAAGGAAGCTAAACAGCACACATGTAAGTACCCGCGAAAGCCTAAATATATATATATATAGTGATTCATTGAGTTGCCCTTTCCATTGGATTAATTGATATAACGTTTAACGATGAAGATGAGAAAGACAACCAGCACAGAGACTAGCAAAGCAGCAACAGCAGTAACAGCTACAATGATAGCCAAATAGGATTCTGAAAATCAAATAGGACAATTAGAAAAGGAGAATGAAACATCACAACGTTATTGTCAAAATATTTAGATATTTTAGGGTGGGTGAATTTTGCAAAGAGAATTCAATGTATCACCTAACTGCATTAATAAGGCTATTATGCTACTTTATATTATAAAATAATGACAAATTCTCCAAATCAAACTAAACATGAATAAGCATAGCTGTACTTCACATGTGTCAAAGAACCAGCTGCCTTCATATTTTCCAAGCAGAATATTACATTAATATGATCTGAAACTGACTCTGAAGAGCAGATGGAATCTGAGGGTATAAGTATTTATTATTCCTTTATATCCCACCACCAGTTTATAGTTATACTGTAAGCTGAAAAGTAAACTCAACTAACAGAAATAGCAATCAGATGAGATATTGCATTTTACATATGTTCACACAAAAATTCACAACCATTTTTTCTGCCATTGAATTAGTACAACTTTAACATATTAAACATTACAGACCTCTTAAGTTTCAAGAAATAATATTTTGGTATATTAACAAATATTTGTTCATTTTAGACTGAATTTATAAGTCAACAGCAAAGGAAAAATTTGCATAAAGACAACCCTACGCTAAATCTTGGGTGACTGCAATGACCACAGCTTTACATGTTTCATTTGATGTAAATTTGGATAATCCTTAGCTGATTAAGCTAAAGATTTGGGGGAAATAAGTGGGTTGATAAAATATGGGTCTGCTAATAATCTGGACATATGAGGGACCACAAAAAAAGTTTGAGTTTTACAAGGTGGAAAATGTGTTTTACTCACAAGGCATAATTTTCTTTTTTCCCTCAAGAAAAGTGTCATTTAAAAATTTAATTTCCTGATTCTCTTGATAGGATGCTGAATACGATTCTTCTTTGATATGTCTAAGCATTGACTTGAAAGCTGGGTGTTTTCCTCAAGTCCACCCCTGGTTGTCAATAGCCGCAGTTCAGATTATTCACTATAATCCTTTAACCCCTTGTTTATATTTGTTTGGATTTGTTTTTTTAATTATATTATATTTTATATATATATATATATATATTTTGGTTAGATTGTGAGCAACCCAATGTTCAGAATTGGGTTGTGCCTCAGTTGAATAAAATAATTTGAATTAATTATATAAATTAAATTAAATTGGGAACAGATAAAGAGATTTTTCTCAGGAGGAATATATTTTTTTGGGAGGGGTTTGCAAATGTTTCCTTGTGGGGGAGGACAGCATTCATGGACTCGAATTAATACGCTTTTCATTGTACTATTTCCCCTTTGTGGAATCACTTCCTCTCCAAGGTAAGATTCTTCCAGTCTCAACTTCTATTTTTCTGCCATTTTGTTTTGTTTCTCTATGTTATTGCTTATATTATCTACCGTATCAGTCTTGGTGACATTAATTGAAGGGATATGCACAGTACAAAAATTATGAAATAGTAAATAAAGGCATTATAGTCCATCTGTGACATGGAAGATAACTTAATATGTCACTTTTATTTCACACATGTATCAGCTGAAGAACAGGGTAGGAAAGATTAATTCTTATTTTAAAAATGAGTTGATAAAACATATTTAATTAAAGTAACTTTCCAACTAAGAATAACTAAACAAGCAGGAATTGATATGTGGAGGAGGTCTAGAATGGTATGTTTCATAGGTGGCTGGCAGAGGTGGTATTCAGCAGGTTCTGACTGGTTCTGGAAAACCGTTAGTGGAAATTTTGAGTAGTTTGGAATCCCACCTCTGACTGGCACAACCTCCATCCGCCTCCTAAGTCCCAGCTGATTGGCTGGGTCTTCTTTTGTTGCCCTGCACAGGAGAATGGAGCTGGAAAGCAGGTTAGTGGGGTGGGCAGGGAATGGGGATTTTACAGTATCCTTCCCCTGGAGTGGGTTGAAAATGGAGATTTTGCAGTATATCCTTCCCCTGCCATGCCTACCAAGCCACATCATACCCACCAAGCCATGCCCACAGAACCGGTAGTAAATTTTTTTGAATCCCACTACTGGTGGCTGGCAACCTCAACATTATGATGTGATCTCTCTTCATATTATATAATAAAGAAAAATATCTGAGCATGCATGGAGTCCTTTTCTCTCCTACTTGAGCAATCAAATACTTTTTCTGCATACTTATAATAAAGCCTTCTGTTGTACTTGTGGGTAGGAGAGATACTTTTGGGCAGACCCTGGTTTAAAATCTTGGCATTTTGTTTTTAAACACTAATCAGTCTTCCCTTGGTGATATTCTGAGTTCTATCATTGAATCATAGGGTTGGAAGAGATCTTGGGGGTCTTTTAGATCAAACCCCTGCCCTAGACAGGGGTCCTTATTCCATCCCTGGTTGTTTAGTCTTTTCTCGAAAACCTCCAAAAATGAAGCATCCAGAACAAATCCAAATGCTGTAGAATAATAAAGGGCCAAAGGTGTGGCACCTGGGAGGGTGGACCATACAGTCCCACTATGCTTGCACTGGAGGTTTATCTATCCCACAGCTATTACCCATCCCACAGGTATCCCTGCTATCTTAACCCATCCCACAAGCATGCAAAGGCTTAAACCAATTCTAAAAGTTTCCACCAAGACTTTATTTAAAAAAAAAGAAATGAAGCAAGTGTGTGAATCAAAGATAAAATTTATTGAACAACAAGCTGTAAAAGAAAAATGACCCAAGTCAAGTGTCCAAATAAAGTCCACAGGTAGCCAGCCAGCCAGTCTCTGGCACTCCTCTTGGTTACTCGGAGGTGTGCCCAGTCTCAGGGGTGAAGGGTCCCGGTGCTGTGGAGGTGGCTGGTGCTGGAGTGCTGGTCTGAAGCTCCACTGGGGTGCCTGGCCCCGAGAGGACAACAGGGGACGGTGTGTTGAGAAAGCTCTTGGACAGCTGGCTCAGACCCGTGATGTTGAGAGCTCCTTCTCCATGCCATGGGGTGTCAGCCCCAGTACCGACGACAGATGTACTGAGGCCGGGCTTGGCTGTGGGGTGGAGGAAGGAGCAGTGTAGTGGGGCTGTCTGGTCTGCAGCTGGGTGAGGACTGGCGTGGGTGGCATCGCTGTCGTCGGTCACATCATTGTCGTGGGTGGCATTGGTGGCATCAGTGGAACCGGTGTCATCTGATGACTCTGTGCCTGGACTGGGAAGGGCTGCTGCCTGTGCTGCTGGACCTCCTGGTAGCCATAGCTCTGGTAGGTGACGGGCTGTGGGAAGCCTTGGAATGGGAGGGACATCACCTGGGGTGGAGGTGGAGGAGCAGAACTGGACTGGGTGGGAGCAGGTTCCTCTGGATCTGGAGGGTTGTGAAGCAGCTCAGTGATCCGGTCCTTCACCACCTGGTACTGGGGTTCCTCCATGTTCCTGAGGGTCTGGTTGACATAGGTGAGGAAGGGCTTGCGGTTGGAGGATGAGGAGTCGGTGTGGACCAGCTGAGAGAGGAGATCTATGCTGCTCCGGATGGTGTCCCTGATCTCCAGCAGGACAGTGTGGCTCTGCCCCTCCTGCTGTCTGGCTCTCTGTCTTTCTGTGGAGGTGGAGCTGGGGGGTGGGTGGATGCGGCTACGGCTGTGGTGCACACGACGTCTCCTTTTTCCCAACGCACCAGGGAGTCCTCCACGCGCTCCACCACAGTTACAACACCTGTCCGCAGGTTCTCCGCCGTGGCACGCTCCACAGAAACCTGCCTGGAGACAGGAGCTGACTCTCGGCTGGAAGAGGACTGGGTCTCAGCAGGCTGCCGGAGAGAGAGGGTTGTGAGAGGGGCTCCTGGTGCTCCTCGGTGGCGGATCTCACCCTCCAGGAAGCTGCACTTGGCCATGACGTAGGTCTCTCTGTCTGTCAGCTTAACCGTGGCCTGGCCAGATTTCTTCAGGTGCAGCTTCCTGTACCAGGTGTGCATGTGCTTCCACCAGCCAAGGACCACCTCTGAAGTGTAGCCCAGACTCTCCGCCTTCTCTCTCCAAGCAGCATGCTTCCACTTGGTGTCCCTGTACAGCCAGTGTCCCTTCCGCCACAGATAGTCATTCTCTCTCAGCCACTCCAGCACCTCATCCTCGTGTTCCTCCTCAATGGAGTATTGCCTCCTCTCCCGTTGTCGCATACGCCTCTTCCTCCCTTTGGCAGGACGAGATGGGCCCTCATCAGAGGGGCTCCCAGGTAGTAGGGGCTGCTCCTCCACACCACCAGCAGCAGCAGCACCAGCAGGATCATCATGATCATCATCATCACCAGCAGGATCATCATCATCATCATCATCACCAGCAGGATCATAATCATCATCATCATCATCATCAGCAGCAGCAGCAGCAGCAGGATCATTATTATCATCATCAGCAGCAGCAGCAGCAGCAGCAGCAGCACCAGCAGCACCAGCAGCACCAGCAGGACCAGGAGCACGAGCAGGACCAGGAGCACGAGCAGGACCAGGAGCACGAGCAGGATGAGCAGGACCAGCAGGACCAGGAGGACCAGCAGGACCAGGAGCAGCTTCAGCAGAGTAAGCACCAGCAGAAGCACCACCGCCAGGAGCAGCTTCAGCAGAAGCTCCAGCACCAGAAGAGCGAGCCCGAGCAGCAGAAGCCCCAGCAGAAGCAGAGTCAGGGACAGGGGGCGGGAGGGTGGCCCTGTCCCTCTTGCCAGGGATGGCGGCAGGTTGCTGAGATTTTCGCTTCTTCCCCATAGTTGGCAGGGAGGCAGGCTGGCTGGCAGGGAGGCTGGCAGGGAGTCTGACAGGCACCAAGGCTGGCAGGAAGCCTGGCAGGCAGGCAGGCACCAAGGCTGGCAGGCAGGCTGGCAGGAAACCTGGCAGGAAGGCTGGCAGGAAGGCAGGCAGGAAGGCAGGCAGGCAGGCAGCAAGGCTGGCAGGGAGGCTGGCCAGGAGGTTTGGAGGCAGGCTGGCAGGCAGGGCAGGCAAGGATTTGATGTATCCGGCAGCAGGTCTTTCCTCTGAATGCTGGCCACGTGCGAGCTGCTTCCCTTTATATTTGCGTGGCTTATGCAATGCATCCCCCCGCATGTGCAATTAACGCTCGGCATCCGTTCGGCTTCTGCTGGGCATCCGCTAGGCTTCCGCTCTGCATCCGCTTTATCCGCTAGGCTTCCGCTCTGCATCCACTCTTTCCATTCCGCGTCCGCTTTGCTGAGGCCCCCCGGAAGCCTAGCAGATGTACCATCTGCTCCCATCCACTTCCATCTGCTAGGCTTCCATTCCGCATCCGCTTTCCATCTGCTCTGCGTCCTCCCCGCGTCCGTTCCTTTCCATGTTATCCACTCTGGTTATGCAAATTTTTGCCCCTTTTGAGAGCGGATAACAATGGATGGAACATTTTGCTCGTCCGTTGTGTCCTTTTTACATACGTTTTGCATCCGTTGGGCAGTGTGACAGGGCATTAACATGTCGTAGTGAATAAGAACTGCTTCTCTGATCCTAAACATGCATGCAATTGTCTATGCATTCCTTTTAAAAAAATGGAGAAAGAGTTAATGCAGTTTAAAAGAAAAATACAATTGCAAACATCTGCCCCTCCTTCCCACTCCCTCTGAAATATCTCTGAACTGGCTGTTCACCATTTATACGTTTTTATAATAACAAAGGGGGAGGGGAGAAGTACACTGTTTGATCATCCCTAGAGAATGGAAGCTACATTTCTGCAATGAGACAAGGTTCTGGCATGTCTGTTCAGTGAAGGTTCTTGGCTTGCAAACTTATCAGCAGTCTTGAGTGAAACTTCTGAGGATTTGGCTTGATAGACTGTTCCTGTAGGCTGAAATGCACTGCTGCATGACAATAACCATGGTCCCCTGGGTGGAGGGTGACAGGAAGAGTGACCGTATAGTTTTCTATTTCAACCCAAGTACGGTTTGTAAAACTTGGCGTACCCACCATCTTTGACCCTTTAAAAAAGGTCACCACAAGGTTAAGGTTGGGATACATTCTTATTATGTGGCATATCAGGTTATAGGCCCAGCTCTTGCTTGGGGACAGCTTCTGAAGTTCCAGGGTCATTTTCTCAACAGGTCCTCATATGTGGCATCATATGTGGCCAAAGAAAGAAAACATTAACTGGACTGAATGGCTGGATTCCTTCTCTGAGAGAGACGGAATATTTCTCTTCCTTGCTCTCCTGCCAATAGCTGGAGGGGTCCAAGCTCTTCCAGGGTTCCTGCACGACTCCTCACTGACCACTTCAAGGAGAAAGATATCCTCTATCTGCCAAATTTGGACATTGCTACCACCACACCTTAGAAATCTTAAAAACTTAGAAATTTCTTTCATTGTTCTTTCCTCTTCAGATTCCTGCTCAGTCAAGGAATTGGAAGTAGGGCTGTGGTTTAAACAGACTGGATCTCCCTGAATCATAACCACATACCCTACGTGGAAAATTTAGGGGCTATTAAAAAAAGACTTTTTTTAGTAGCCCTTAAATTCCAAGTTTACAGCATTAATCAGACTACAGCAGTGAATATGTAAGTAATAGTTCAAATGATAGACAGTTTTAGAAGTGCTGGTGTTTTATATGATGGCTGATAGGCCTTTTCTTCTGGGATATTCAGGTGTCTAACACAAGAACATACTGTATGCACTTGGTTATGTTAGATAATCTAAACAAATTAGGAATTATTGCTATTTTATCTTTGTGGATCTATTTAGCAGGATAATTGATTCTTCAGGACCAATTTTGTGATAGTGTTTCTTAACACACTATTTTGACACCTTAGAACATTTTGGCTCATAAGGCCACATTTGTCATTTGGTCATGAAATTCTACGCTGAAATGGACATTAAATGCCCAACCATTTCCAATCTTCATTTCTAATCTTATCTAAGGAACAATAAACCATCCTTAATTTGACAGCAGAAATTGTATTGAAAACCTACTTTCACCCCTCAACCACTGCTCTGCTCCTTTTTAAAGTAGCTACATCTTTGATGAATCATCCTTCTAGAACATATTTTTGTGAAATGTTTTCCCACCAAAGTATCTTAATTCATCTGATCACAGATGTCTATCCTTTACTGTATTTCAACTCCACACTGAATTGCAAGCTCGCCAACCTATTTATACTTTAGTGTGTCAGGTGTAAACCCAGCATTTATAGTTAGTTTATGCTTCAGGGTGTTAAAATTGAATTAACTGCTTGTAAACATGGCCTTTGTATAAAACATGATGCTCTTTTTCCAGTCATAGGAAGGAATGCAGCGTGCTTAAAATTCTGGGTTAGAGGCAGAAAGACCTATATTTTACTCCACAGCTGGAAACTTTCAGGGTGACTTTAAGCCAGTCATCTTCTCTCAGCCCTACCTACTCAAGTGTTGTTATGGGAAAAAGTAGGAGGAACATTATGCCTTTTGAATGAAAGGCAAGATATAAATGCTAATATAAGAGGATATAAGAATTGTCCTTTCAGTGCTCTTTCTAGAGCACATACAGAATGTATATGTCGTGTTTTAGGAGATTCTAGCCCTCTATCCTCAGCTAGAAGAAAATAGCTACTCAGGAGAGGCTGCTAAAGTCTGTGTGTGTGTTGGGGGAGAGAGATGTTGATTTAAAAATCTGTTTTCATTTTTTGCAGGACATAATTAAAAGGGCAAGAGTATGTTGCTTTTTGCACTGGACAAGATGGATGGTGGACTCATAAATCAACTGACAGCTTCCTCTTCTTGTTACTCATTCTTCTTCCTTTCTCCTGACTCTTATAAATGTTGAAGACAATAGCCAACAACATATGGCCATCCATACTAAAGTCTTGCACATCCTAGAGTGCAACAGAAAAGCAGCATCACAAATTACACTGATACAGAACAACAAGGCCAGGAAGCATAGCTGTCCTTATAGATTTAGTGCAGGAATCTTTCAGGAGAGTGAGCAGTGGTTTCTTCAACTTTCCTTTCTTTCTGCAGACAAAGTCATCTACCAGCAGGAGAAATAACCACAATCATTCTCCATAACATTTGGTGGGGAAGGAGAGGGAGACTTCTGGCACTCTCTTCTAAAAATCCAAAATCTTTCCAAAAAACATTTTGCTGGGTTTGACACTGAACTATCAGCCTCTTTCAACAGCCCCTGTGGCAGTGTGGTGTGGAGAACTAAATTTGGGTGCTTCGGAGCATTTGCAATGAAGGAAAACCTTGTTAAAGGGTTTTTGAGTTACTGTTATTTACTGCATTAGATGTAGAGTCAGTCCTCACACAATGACCAGGCACTTAATGACTATTCAAAAAAACCCGTCTTCAAAGTTAAAGCTACTGCATTTCCCCAACCCACAGTCACCTGGTCACATTTCAGGAGTTTGGCAACCAGCTTGCATCTATGGTATGACTAGTAGCAATGTGCCATGGTCACATTATCATGTCACAAAATTGAGTCAGTTGCATGGTGACCCACTTACTGACCTCAATGACTTTCAATGGAAATTCCAGGCTGAGCTGCAGGTTAAGTGTTAAGTTTATAAAAATGCCCTCCTGCATTTTCAAAAGTATTTAATTCTTAAACCTGAAATTCTTTTACATTGTTATTATCATTATTGCTGCAAGTGAAGTGAAGTACGGTGCAAGTAGGGGGTGAGGATTCCACCATCCCTGAACATATAGACTGAAACATGCTTCTTTCCCCCACTGCAGAAGATAAGAAAGAAAAAATATATTTCTTCCTTGTTTTTCCTCCCTGCCTCCCCTTTTTCCTGATAATTCTTCATTTCCCACAGCACTAGTTTTGGAAAGATGTTGCCATCAGTGCCCTGATTATGCCTTAAAATTGGGACTGTGATGACCTCTTTCCTTTTGTTACAGTTTTTGTGTAGACCTTTGACTTCTGCAGTTGTCTTCACAGCAGAGGAGGATTGGGGCCCCAGGGCTGCCTATAGCAATATTAATTAGACTTATATACCACTTTATAGTGCTTTATAGCCCTCTCTAAGTGGTTTACAGAGTCGGCATATTGCACCCAACAATTTGGGTCCTCATTTTACTCACCTCAGAAGGATGGAAGGCTGAGTCAACCTTGAGCCTGGTGGGATTAGATCTGCCAAATTGTAGGCAGTTGGCTACAGAAATAGCTTGCGGTACTGCACTCGAACCACTGCGCCACAGAAGCTCCTAGCCTCTCCAGAGCAGTCCACAGGCCCTTCTGAAAGTTGCCATCTTAACTTTAATGTGAAAGAAGAGGAAGTTATTAAAGGATAATGAGACTTTTATTAACTCTAATTAAGTTAATTTTCCTCAAGTTCCAGTTGCTTCTCATTTTTTATTTTTTTTGCCCTGGTCTTGCATGTTTCTCTGTCTGACCTTAAGCCCATGTCACACTGGCCAACGGATGCAAAAAGGACACAGCAGACGAGCAAAATTTTCCATCCGTTGTTATCCGCTCTCAAAAGGGGCAAAAATTTGAATAAACAGAGCGGATAACACGGACGTGGGGAGGACGCAGGGCGGATGCAAAGCGGATGCGGAACGGAAGCCTAGCAGATGGGAGCAGATGGGAGTGGGTGGCACATCCGCAGGGCTTCCGGGGGGCCTCAGCGAAGTGGACGCGGAACGGAAAGAGCGGATGCAGAGCGGATGCCGAACGGATGAAGCGGATGCACAGCGGAAGCCTAGCGGATGCACAGCGGAAGCCTAACGGATGCCTGGCATTCACTGCGCATGCGGGGAGGATGTATTGCGTCAGCCCCGCGGATATAACGGAAGCAGCTCGGAAGCAGGTCGCCATTCAGAGGAAAGACCTGCTGCCGGACACATCGACTGCCTTGCCTGCCTTGCCTGCCTTGCCTGCCTTGCCTGCCCTGCCTGCATGTCTGCCTGCCAGCCTTGCTGCCAGTCTTGCTGCCAGCCGTGCTGCCAGCCGTGCTGCCAGCCTCCCTGCCAGCCTCGCTGCCAGCCTTGCTGCCAGCCTTGGTTCATGTCTGCCTGCCAGCCTCCCTGCCAGCCTTGGTTCATGTCTGCCTGCCAGCCTTGGTGCCTGCCTGCCTGCCTGCCAGCCTTCCTGCAAGCCTCCCTGCCAGCCTTGGTGCCAACCTTGGTTCCTGCCAGCCTCCCTGCCAGCCAGAAACCCCACAACCATGCGTAAGCACAGCAAGCCTCAGCCATCTTCTGCCAGCCCTGGCAAGAGGGACAGGGCTACCATCCCGCCCCCTGGCCCTCACTCTAGTTCTGCTGGGGCTTCTGCAGCACGGGCTCAGTCTTCTGGGGCTGGCGCTTCTGCTGCTTCTGCTTCTGGAGGAGCTGATGACAAGCACTCCAGCACCAGCCACCTCCACAGCACCTGCATCCTTCACCCCTGGGACTGAGTGACCAAGAGGAGTGCCAGAGACTCATTTTTGTCTTATAGCTTGTTGTTAATAAAGTCTATTTATGATTCACACACTTGTTTCATTTCTTTTTTTTAATAAAGTCTTGCTGGAAACTGTTAGAAATGGTTTAAGCCTTTGCATGCTTGTGGGATGGGTAAGGATAGCTTTGGGATGGGTTCGGATACCTGTGGGATGGGTAATAGCTGTGGGATGGGTTAGGATAGCTGTGGGATAGATAAACCTCCAGTGCAAGCATAGTGGGACTGTATGGTCCACCCTCCCAGGTGCCACACCTACGGCCCTTTATTATCAATAATAATGTAATAATTATCCACACATGTCAACATAAACACAACTCTTTATTAAACGCCCTGTTCATTGTAGGCCAACCAAACATACATGGCCCAATCTCATCCATGTGATGAGACAGGCTGAAGGAAGCATCCATTAATCATCTATTATCCTGTCTTGCCACTCCACTGCTCCAGCTGGGGAGTTGCACCAGTGTTTCAGGAGGTTGCGCTGCTTCTTCGCTTCATTTGAGGCTCTGTTGGGGCCTTGCACATCCTCAGTGTCTATCAGGTTTCGCCCTTGCCTCCATTCCCCAGGCTCCATGACCCCATTGGCTTGTTGGAGGTCCACGAGCCTGTTCTGCAAGACTGGGTAGCGGGTGCGCATGAGATTGTGCAGGATGCAGCAAGCTTCCATGATCCTCCTCACGGTCTCTGGGCAATGTTGCATGGGGGTGAGAAGTACCTGAAACCTGTTGGCCAGGATGCCAAAGGCATTCTCCACCACCCGCCTTGCCCTGGACAGCCTTTAGTTGAAGATCCTCTCTTCATGGGTGAGGAGTCTGGAGGTGTAGGGCTTCATGAGGTAGGTTCTGAGGGAGAAGGCATCATCCCCCACGATGAAGTAGGGCACATCTTGCGTGTCGTTGGGCAGGGGTTCTGGATCTGGGAAGCCCACAATGAGGTTGCGTTCCAGCCCCTCCTTGAGGTGACTGGCGTTGTATACCTGGGCATCCGAAGATGAGCCATTGCCTGAAGCATCGATGTACATGAACTTGTAGTCAGCATCGACCATGGCGAAGAGGATGATTCTGAAGAAGCCCTTGGAGTTGAAATAAGTGGACCCCGACTTGGCTGTTGCTTTGCAGGCCACGTGCTTGCCATCTATGGCTCCAACGGTGTGTGGTAAGTTCCACTTCTGATACCACTGCTCTGCAACTTTCTTCCATCCTTCTTCAGTGGAGGGGTACTGGAGGAGCTCCTCCTTGTATTCTTCGATGATGGCCTGCACCACTTCTCTGACCACAATGCTGATGGTGTTGGATGGCACCCTCCAGCCGTACTGCATGCTCCTGTAGGAGGTCCCTGAGGCCAGGTGGCGCAGAGTGAGTGCCACCTTGAGCCCAGGTTCCAGGCTGGGCCGGAAGCTGGTGTTTGCCTTGGTCAACCTGGGTGTCAGCCGCTGCACAACTTCGTCAAACATGGCTGGAGGCATCCTCATGAAGTTCTGGAATGCCCGAGTGTCTTCGCTCCTGAACTCCACCATCAGCTTGTTGTACAGTCCGTCCTCCGCTGTACTGGTGAACCATCTTCGGACCCAGACTCTTTTTGGGTGGCTCCTTTTCTTCTCGCAGTAGTGTTCACAGAGCCTGCAGATGGCTTCGCACTGTTGCAGAACGATGGTAGCTGCCGAAAGGACTTTGTTACAATCCACGGTAGACATGACTGGGTGCTGTGGAAGAGGAAGAGGCAGATGAAGGCTGCAGAGGTCTGCACCGCTGGGCTGCTGTTCTGAAAGTGCGATGCAGGCGAGTTGCTCCCCCTTTTTATAGGCAGTATAGGTTTTCCGCTAGGCATCCTCTAGGCATCCTGTAGTCATCCTCTAGACATCCTTAATATCCAAGATAGGTCCCCTCTGTGAACGTTTTTTCTGTTTTAAACACTTTGTTTCCGTGCTGCATCCTCTTGGCATCCGTTCTGCATCCATTCTGCGTCCGTTCCGCTTCCTCCCTGCGTCCGGGCGGATGCGAGTTATGCGAGTTGTGCGGATGCACAGCGGATGCCTAGCGGATATAGCGGATGCGTAACGGATGTGTAACGGATGCGTAGCGGATGCAGAACGGACGAACTGGATACATTTTCCGCGCAAAAGTTTTAGGCAGCCCAAAAGTTTTGGAGTGGATGAAACGTCCATAAACGGATGCTGGACGGATAGAGAGGAAGCAAAACGGAGGCAGTGAGTACAGAACGGATACATCGCGTTAACCAACGGATGGCAATGGTTTTTGTCCGTTTTACATCCTCTTTGCATCCGTTGGTTCAGTGTGACATGGGCTTTAACTGCTGCTATTCTGGAGGGCGATCACTGTAGATCATTGACATGGCCCGAGTCTCAAGAAAAGCAAGTTGGGAAGACCTGCTTTAAAGGAAGTGAGTGGGAGTTTGCCAAAATCTATGCAAAGATAATCAAAATAGAGAGATGAATTAAAAAGGGGGAAGACCTTTTCTCTCTCACGCACACCCATCCACCCCACCAGAGGGGGAATTATTATACTCTGTAACTACAGAGTGAAGTCAATCAGAACTGGAGCAATGGATGGGATCTCACCTGAAATCCACAATAATATGCTGCGGGAGGTGTTTTCCAGGAGTGGTCCTGTTGGTCCCAGATTCAGAGATGTTTGGCAGGTGATTGTCTTGCTGTAGTCATCTTTCTGAGCTATCATGTGATGGCTCACCACAACAGCACCAGCCTCAGGGTGAGTATGATCCTTACAGGTCTTTACCAGAAGTTGTTCTTCCCCTTTCATCAAGATCATGGTGAGGTCCCGGATGGGGGCTACACCAAAAATCCGGCATGTTAAATTATACTTCTTGCCCACTTCCATTTCTGGTACTGGATCCAGCTCAATCTTCTCTGGAGGTTCTGTAATAGAATAAGATATAGCCAAACATCTTCAATGTGATGATGAGTAAAATCCTGGCTTTTCTGAACTTAATTCCATTGCAGTTCAGCAAAAAAATTTCCAAAGCACATCTGGGATAGAACACAGGAAGTCCTTGACCTACAACAGTTCATTTAGTGACCGTTTGAAATTATGGCACTGAAAAAAGTGACTTATGATCATTTTTCACACTTTGACCTTTGCAGCATGGTCACGTGATTTACATTCGGATGATTGACAACTGACTCACATTTATGAGGGTTGCAGTGTCCCAGAGTTGTGTGATTCCCTTTTGTGACCTTCTGACAGGTAAGATCAATTAGGAAAGCAGATTCACTTAACAACCGTGTTACTGATTTAATGACTGCAGTGATTCACTTAACAAATGAAGCACAAAAAGTCATAAAATGGAGCAAACTTACTTAACAAATTTCTCACTTAACAACATAAATTTTGGGCTCAATTGTGGTTGTAAGTTGAGCATTACCTGTATTTGTCTATATTTGGCAGTCTGTCCTTCTCTATCACCCACTAAAGGCTTCCTTCTCCCATTTGAAAAAAAGTAAGTGGGTCTCCCTGCAGACTGGTGGAAAGTGATTTCTCAGCAGAAGTAAGTGTGGGAGAACTTGGAGTAAAGCAATGGTGGCTGCATTCTTTAAAAGCAACTTAAGCTCTGCAAAACAATGAAAGTGGCCAGCCATATTCTTCTAACTTCAGAAAAGGAGTAGATTTATTACATTAGCTAATATATACAGTTGCAGGATTTGTCTGCTCTCTCGTCTCATCTCTGAAACGGCCCGGTCCCAATGGCCAATGGACACAAAACGTATGCATAAAGGACACAGCGGACGAGCAAAATTTCAGGGGTGGCTCCATCCATTATCATCCGATCCAAAAAGTGGCAAAAATTTGCATAAACAGAATGGAAAAGAACAGAAAAGAACGGATGTGGGTAGTATGTAGCGGGGATGTTAAACAGATATTCATGGGAAGCCTAGCGGATGAAAGCGGATGGAAGCTGATGACACCTCCAAAGGGGTTCCGGAGGATAATTTCGAAGCGGATGCATAGCGGATGAAGCGGATGCATCACGTACGCCTAAAGGAAAGAAAGGGGATGCTGTGCGGATGTATATTGGATGCAAACCATTCATTGTGCATCCTTTCTATTTCCATGCTACTAACGCTGTGTAGACGTTCCGTGTACCTTTTGTTTCCTCCGTCTTTCCGTTTTCAGCTGCAGTGGATGTGAGTTGCGAGGATGCCCAGAGGATGCAGAGAGGATACAGCGGACGTTTAACAGATGATAAACGGACATAGAACGTTTATTGCTCGTATTTTGTGGATTTACATTGTACACAGCGGAAAGTTCATCCATTCACAAAGTTTTGTGCAGCTCAAAACTTCTTGTGCGGATGAAAACGCAGTGGACAGATGCTTGACGGATAGAGCATATGAAAAACGTATGCAATGAGTACACAATGGATGCATAACATTTTCCAATGGATGGCAAGCTTTTTTTAACGTTTTATATCCTCTTTGCATCCGTAAGTGCAGTGGGACCGGGCCTTAAGGAGGAAGGAAGAGGGAAGTAAGAAGAGCTTCCGGCAGTGATGGCCAATATTTTCCTTCTAGCCAAGGCTGCCTGCTGTTGTTGCTGCAGAACAGGGCTGTCAAACTCCCAGCCTGCAGGCCTGATGCATCACGCACTGGCCACGCCCATGCCCGGTTTAGCGAATCTCACAAACTTTTCCTCTATGTACCCAGACATGACTGAAAAGGTTTCTAGAGGGAGGGACTTCATTGGCTGAGATACTGTAACTGCGAAACAGTTAACACTTTCTCTACGAACCTAAGGCAGAAACAAATCATCTAGCAGCTAAACCAAGTTCTATTGTTTCATTTTACTGGCACACTTTAGGGCCATTTTAATATATAATTTTAATTGTAACTAGAATGAGCACTAGATACTTCTAAGTGCCAGATAACCACTGACTACTAAAGGCCAGGTCACATCGCCCGACGGATGCAAAACGTATGTAAAAAGGACACAGCGGACGAGCAAATTTTCCATTCGTTGTTATCCGCTCTCAAAAGTGCCCCAAATTTGCATAAAGAGAACGAACAACAACAGACAGGGGGAGGACGTATCACGGATGTAAAACGGATGCTCAATGGAAGCCTAGTGGATGAAAGCAGATGGAAGAGGATGGCACGTCCGCAGGGCTTCTGGGGAAGCAGAGCAAAGCGGATGCATAACGGAAAGAGCGGATGCAGAGCGGATAAAGCGGATGTGTCGCGGATGCAGAGCGGATGCGTAGAGGATGATGTGGATGCGTAGTGGATGCGTAGCGGATGCCTAGCGGGTGCCTAGCAGATCACTGCGCATGTGGGGAGGATGCATTGCATCAGCCCCACGGATATAAAAGGAGGCAGCTCACAAGCAAGTCACCATTCAGAGGAAAGACCTGTTGCCAGACACATCTTCATCAGAGACATCTTCATCAGAGACATTTTCATCACAGACATCTTCATCATGGGGAAGAAGAGGAAGCCTGTGCCATCTTCTGCCAGCCGTGGCAAGAGGGATAGATCCGCCATCCTACCCCCTGGCGCTGACTCTGCTGATGCTGATGCTGCTTCTTCTGCTGCTGGTGCTGCTGCTGCTGCTTCTTCTGCTGCTGGTGGTGCTTCTCCTGCTGCTGGTGCTGCTTCTCCTGCTGCTTCTCCTGCTGCTGCTGTGGTGGACCAGCCCCAAAGCCCTGAAAGCCCTGATGATGAAGGCCCTGCCAGAGGGAGGAAGAGGCAAGGCAAGGAGAAGGAGAAGGGAGAGAGGAAGCAGTACTCCATCACAGAGGAGCATGAGGAGGAGGTGCTGGAGTGGCTGAGGGAGAATGAGTATATGTGGAGGAAGGGCCACAGGCTCTATCGAGACACCAAGCGAAAGCAGGCGGCTTGGAGACAGAAGGCGGAGAGCCTGGGCTACACTTCAGATGTCCTCCTCGGGTGGTGGAAGCATATGCACAGCTTCCCTGGTACGGGAAGCTGCACCTGAAGAAGTCTGGCCAGGCTGCGGTCAAGCTCATCGACCGGGAAACCTATGTCATGGCAAAGTGCAGCTTCCTGGAGGATGAGGTCCACCACCAAGGAGCAGCCCCTCTGTCTACCCTCACTCTCAGGCAGCCCACAGACAGCCAGTCCTCTTCTGGCCAGGAGACAGCAACCGTGTCCGGGCAGGTGTCCACAGAGCGCCCCGCGACAGAGACCCCCCCGACAGCTGCACACCCTGTGCTGGAGGACATGGAGGATTGTCTCACACACATGGAGCAAGAAGGAGCAGCGACCACCAGGGACCAACCCACACCCACCCTCAGCTCCACCTCCACAGAAAGCAGGCAGAGAGGCAGACCGGAGGGACAGAGCCACACTGTCCTGCTGGAGATCAGGGACACCATCAAGAACAGCACAGATCTCCTCTCTCAGCTGGTACACTTCAAAATTCCATCCTCAAACCGCAAGCCCTTCCTCACCTACGTGACCCAGACCCTTATGGACCTGCTCGAGGCCCAGTACCAGGTGATGAAGGAGAAGATCACAGCACTGCTGCACCACCCTCCAGGCCCAGATGAACCTGCTCTGACCCACTCCAGGTCTGCTCCTCCACTCCAGGTGATGTCACAGCCCTTTCACGGCTTTCAACAGCCTCTCACCTACCAAGGCTACGAGTACCAGGACTTCCCACAGCAGAGGCAGCCCTCCCCAGTCCAGGCCCAGGTACATCGCACGCCACAGATGCCTCACCTGACCCAGCTGCAGACCAGACAGCCCCACTGCACTCCTCCTTCCTCCACCCCACAGCCAAGCCCGGCCTCAGAACATCTGTCATCGGTCCTGTGCCTGACATCCCAGGTCCTGGATGAAGGGCCTCTCAACCTCACAGGACTGAGCCAGCTTTCTGAGAGCTTCCTGAACACACCATCTCCTGTTGTCCTTTCGGGGCCAGGCACCCCAATGGCGCCTCAGACCAGCACTCCAGCCACTGCCACCTCCACAGTCCCTGTCCCCTTTACACCTGAGACCATGGACATGCCTCAGAGTGAGTGAGAACATTGCCAGAGACTGAGTTGTTACCGGTTGACTTTATCATTGCTTGGGACACTTTTGTTGGTTCCTTTTGCTTTTTAAATAAAGTCTTACACTTTACTGTTATTAATAAAGGTTTTCTTTGCTTCACACACTTGGGTCATTTCTTTTACTTAATAAAGTCTTGGTGGAAACTTTTAGAAAAGGGTTAAGCCTTTGCATGCTTATGGGATGGGCAGGGATACCTGTGGGATGGGTAATAGCTGTGGGATGGGCAGGGATACCTTTGGGATGGGTAATAGCTGTGGGATAGATAAACCTCCAGTGCAAGCATAGTGGGACTGTATGGTCCACCCTCCCAGGTGCCACACCTATGGCCCTTTATTATCAATAACAATGTAATCATTGATCCACACATTTCAACATAAACACAACTCTTTATTAAATGTCCTGTTCATTGTAGGGCCACTCAACATGCATGGCCCAATCTCATCAGTGTGATGATACAGGCTGAAGGAAGCATCCATTAAGCATCTATCATCCTGTCTTGCCACTCCACTGCTCCAGCTAGGGAGTTGCACCAGTGTTTCAGGAGGTTGCACTGCTTCTTCCCTTCACGTGAAGCTCTGTTGGGGCCTTGTACATCCACAGTGTCGATCAGCTTTCGCCCTTGCCTCCATTCACCATGCTCCATGTCCCCATTGCCTTGTTGGTGGTCCACGAGCCTGTTCTGCAACACTGGGTAGCGGGTGCGCATGAGATTGTGAAGGATGCAGCAAGCTTCCACGATGTTCCTCACGGTCCGTAGATGATGCTGCATGGTGGTGAGAAGTACCTGGAACCTGTTGGCCAGGATGCCAAAGGCATTCTCCACCACCCATCTTGCCCTGGACAGCCTGTAGTTGAAGATCCTCTCTTCACGGGTGAAGTATCTGGAACTGTAGGGCTTCATGATTTAGGTTCTGAGGGAGAAGGCATCATCCCCCACGATGAAGCAGGGCACATCTTGTGTGTCGTTGGGCAGGGGTCTGGATCTGGGAAGCCCATGATGAGGTTGCATTCCAGCCCCTCCTTGAGGTCACTGGCATTGTATATCTGGGCATCTGAAGCTGACCCGTTGCCTGAAGCATTGATGTACATGAACTTGTAGTCAGCATTGACCATGGTGAAGAGGATGATGCTGAAGAAGCCCTTGTAGTTGAAATAAGTGGAGCCTGACTTGACTGAAGCTTTGCAGGCCACGTGCTTCCCATCTATGGCTCCAATGGTGTGGGGGAAGTTCCACTTCTGATACCACTGCTCTGCAACTTTCTTCCAGCCTTGTTCAGTGGAGGGACACTGGAGGAGCTCCTGCAGGTATTCTTCGATGAAGCAGCCTGTACCACTTCTCTGACCACAATGCTGATGGTGTTGTGTGGCACCCTCCAGGCGTACTGCATATTTCTGTAGGTGGTCCCGGAGGCCAGGTGGCACAGAGTCAGTGCCACCTTCAGCCCAGGGTCCAGGCTGGGACGGAAGTTGGTGCTCTGCTTGGTCAACCTGGGTCTCAGACACTCCACAATTTCGTCAAACATGGCTGGTGGCAACCTCATGAAATTCTGGAATGAATGAGTGTCTTCGTTCCTCAGCTCCACCATCAGCTTGTCATAGAGTCCAAACTCCGCTCTTCTCCCGATCCATTGTTGGACCCAGACACTTCTTGGCTGCCTCCTTTTCTTCCCATAGAAAAGGTGAAAGAGCCTGAAGAGGGCTTGGTTCTGGTGTTGAATGATGGCGGCTACCAAAAGGAGCATGCGATGATCCATGGTGGAGAAGAATGGATGCTGTGGAAGAGCAAGAGCAAGGCTGAAGAGGTCTGCACACCAGGGCTACTGGACTGAAAGTGAGATACAGGTGATTTCCTCCCCCTTTTTATAGGAAATGTCAGTTTTCTGCTAGGTGTCCTTCCGCATCCTCCAGACATCCTAAATATCTGAGATACATCCCCTATACAAACGTTTTTTCCGTTTTAATGCTTTATATCCGAGCTGCATCCACTTTCATCCTTTCTGCATCCGTGCTACTAATGCTGTGTGTCCATTCCACGTCTGTTTCGCTTCCTCCCTGTGTCCATTTTCCGCTGGAGTGGATTTGAGTTGCGCGGATGTGCAGCGGATGCCTAGCGGATATAGCGGATGCATAATGGATAACGGTGGACGTATAACGGATGTTCCCTGTATTCGTAGCGGATGTAGAACGGATGTGTTGGATACTTCATCCGCTCAAAAAGTTTTGTGCCGCTCAAAACTTTTTGAGTGCATGAAATCTCAGTAGACGGATGCTGGACGGATAGAGAGTATGAAAAACGTATGCAGTGAGTACACAATGGATGCATCGCGTTTTCCAACGGGTGGCAAGCTTTTTTTAACATTTTACATCCTCTTTGCATCCGTTGGTGCAGTGTGACAGGGGCTTAAGATTAAGCTTCAGCAGTCAAGCGTTGATTTTGAAACAGATGCTTGACATTACATTGGAACTTCAAATGACTTTTCTCTGTCAGTGGGATGACAGTGGAAAAGAAGTTTAATGCCAAAAGCAAATTTAAAAGAAATTCTAAAGGTTTTAAAGGCCTAATTGCATAAAAACCTCCTCAGCTGTTGTCAGAAAGTGAATTGGGACAAAATGTAGTTTTTCCAGGGTGGGGGGGAAAATCTAAAACTTTGCTGCAATTGTGAGGGGGGAAGTTGCTACTAGATGCCTGGGGACTTCTTCTGGACATTATAAATCAGGTGTGTCAAACTCAAGACCCGCTGGTTGCATTCGGCCCACAGTGTGTTTAGACCTGGCCATGGAGCCACCCTGGAAACAGCAAAGGACCGGCCTGTGGTGCCTCTGCCAGGGAAAATGGAGCTCCATTTTCCCTGGCAGAAGGTTGCAGGAGGCTGTCACAGCCAAAAACAGAGCTCAGGAGCCTGCTGGCAGAGCACTAGAGCTACCACAGGCGCCCCTGACATAAGTGATGTTGAGCTGGCCACGCCCACCCTGGCCACACCCACCCCAGCCCCTCAAGGTCAAACAAAACCCTGATGTAGCCCTCAGTGAAATCAAGTTTGACATGCCTGCTATAAATCTTCTATATCAGGCAGATTTGTACTCTCAGGTTTGACTTTTGGCTTCCTGAGCCCCCATTTTCTTTTCTGATCTTGTTGAATTTGAGTGCCTGATCCCAAAGAAGAGAGAATTCCTCCCTCTCTTCCACCGAACTGCAGTAAGGCTCCTTCACAGTAGGCAACATTAAAAATTAGACTTTCATAGCTGAATTTAACTTACAGTAAACTGTGACGATAGTTTCCCAAGAGCTGACAGTAACTTGTTATTTCCTGTTCTTGACACATGTGTGTTTTTCTTGGGTTTTCAGGGGCTCACGAGAAAGACCCAACAGAGCCCTTGAGAAAAGCTGTGGTGAAATTTGGACACTTCTTTGTGCTGAATTGCACAACAAACAGCAGCAGCAGCAGCAGCAGTAGCTGTGATATTCAGGAGAGATCTTCTCAAAACTATGATTATAATGACATCGGCCCCACCTGGAAAACTTTCACTTTCATTGTCGTTTACTGGTCACTCCGTGCATCATGTGTTGTGACCTGTAATAATGAACCCAGCTCTTGGGAAACTATCGTCACAGTTTACTGTAAGTTAAATTCAGCTATGAAAGTCTATACAGCATGCTTCTAGCTTCCACCCAGAGCACATAATCAAGCCACCCATTCATCTACATCCAGGCACTACACTACAATGGCATCTGTTCTGGTCCACTTGAAGGTCATGCTCAGGTGGTGGAATTAAACCAGACACTCAGGAGGCTAAATGTATTTTCCAAAGAAGATCAACAGGCAAATCAATAGAACCTGATTGGTTCTCAGGGAAGATCTATTAAAAGACAGACCACAAAAACAGAACAGAATACCACTGTCACTTATAGCTCACAGCTCAATCACACAAAAGATTACAAATAAGCTCAAGCCAATAATGGACAGTGACACTTATTTTCTGAAGTACAGGATAGTAGACCTATATTTTAAATAAGCATCCATCCATCGTGAAGCATATTCTCACAAGCAATAAGAAACAACAGGACAATGAGGCTAAAACAGGAATCTGACCCTGCCACAAATCCAGATTTGCTCCCACAAATACCAATGGCTCCATCACCAGCTCCAACAAGTACACTCTAAAGTGACATACTCCATCATCTGCCAGCAATGCCCTTCTGGATTCTATATAGGATAAACAGGAAAAACTTTGCAGAAAAGTCAGAAAAACTAAACAAAAAAAATCACATTTGACTAAGACAGATGCAGAAAAAAATGTTTTCCCATAATATTTTTATCTCTGTCTACTTGTGCTTAGTAGTGGCTTCTTTTTGTGAGTTCTAGTCCCACCTTAGGCATGAAATCCTTTGGATGTCCTGCAGCCAGTCATTCTCTCTCAACTCTAAGAAAGAAAGATTTCAAAAAAAATCTCAACAAACACAATGGCATTTTAACACATGACAACTATTAATTGAAAAGGTACTTGTAATCAGTCTCATATGTAGCCTGAATCTTATAACTACCCCCTCTTCCCCTCCTCTTTTCACCCCAATTTAAATCTTTGAGGCAAGATTTAGACTTAGCCAGTGGCCACTCTATGCAGATGAGGAAGTGAGATGCAGCTCATAACAGCTACTGTATATCTTTTGAACAAAATGTTGCAAAAGGTGCTACTAGACTCCTGATTTTTGGTCACTCTGGGTTACTCACTTGTTTCCCCTTGCTAGAGATGGAAAGAACCAGAAAATGTTGTCGCCTGCTTTTCTATGGGAAGGTAAACTGGAAGACAAATCCTATCACCCTTGACTACTGAACATGCTGAAATCCAGAGAGAACCAATTTAATTTTCCTGATTTAACATCAGTATTGTTCCTAGATTTTCATGATCTTGGGCCCATTACTATTGTACAAACAGATTAACAGAGTTGGAAGGAATCTAATCCAACCCCCATGCCCAAGCAGGAGACCCTACACCATTTCTGACAAATAGCAGTCCAGTTTCTTTTGGAAACCTTCCATTGATGAAGCTCCCACAATTTCCAAAGACAACTTCTATTCCTTCTGTTGATAGTTCTGTCTCACAGGCATGCTATGGCCACGACAAAATCAAGAACTTGTGTTAAATTTCTTGAGCTTGCACACAGCTTCCATGTCTGCAGTGTGAATTTATAACATCTAATCCTTACATAGTATGGTTGAGAAATGTATTATTTCAACCTGCATGAGGATAGTTTCTATTTGTCCTGATAATGGCCTGAATGCAAAACACTCCCTCTCTGGATATTTTCTGAGCTGTACAGATTAGAAGTAGCCAAGGCAACCTTCTTCTGAAACGGAAAGGAACCAGAGAGGGTTGAAGCGTGCTTAGTTTTCTTGTCTCAAACCAGAGAGATGGGATGCTAGATGGAAAAGACTCTTTTTATTAAAAAATAACATTTTATCACTTATAATTAGTTTATACCCTAATTAATCCAATCTTATAATTTATTTATTCACACTGTGATGCTAATATCTGAACCTTCCATTTGTGCAGAAGATAGATAGCAAGACTTATATCTTTAGTATTATTACTTATAATGCATTTCTCTACTTTATAGTTTCTGAAGATTCTTCCCAGGCACATCATATTTACAATACTTATATATTGGCAGCTCATGAAATGAAATGAAAAATATACAAACATATAATAAACATACATTGAAAGAAAATGTATGCTTAAGACCATAGCCAAGGAAACCTGGACATATGTATGCGCATAAATCAGCTAAAATTAAAAGTATAACCAAAATTCAATACTTGGAAAAAATTAAAATTAATACTTAATTTTTGTGCTACCACTAAGAAAGCACTTTTGCTGTAGTCTGTCTTGAAACGAGATCCAGGTTTCATGTTGTTAAGTTAAAGACTTAATTATTCACATATGGACAGTTCAAAAAATGAAAGCAAGGGAATATTTCCTAAACTGACTCTTGCACAGAGGTTGGAATATAATGCCTGTGTTTCACCAGCCTGTTGAATGTCACAACAGACGCTGTAAAATTAAAGCACATGGTGAGTCACAGTTTGGAAAGCCAAGCCAAAGACCTTCAAGGTGAATACAAAGTCCAGAATGGAGATTTAGTTCTTCCTGGGTTCCAGCTTCAGGACACTTACTTGAAAGGGCTAGGAGAAATCCAGTGTAGCACAGAATGGCAGTGAAGTGCTTCCAGGTTTTCACCTCCATCACTAAAAAAGAAAGGAAAAGAAGTAGCTCATTGACTTGGAAAATATCTCCTTCAAAGATCACCCCAGAATAAATCATTAGGGACAACTGCGAAAGTGAAGACCAAGCTAAGTGTCAACCTCTGACTCCAGGACCCAAGAGTCCATTCCTTGTAGCCCAGGAGCGCCCACATCTTTTGGCATGTATTTGAAATCTTCCTTGATATGCTGTCTAGAACAGGGATCTCCAACCTTGGCAACTTTAAGCCTCCCAGAGTTAAAAGTCCTCCAGGCTTAAAGTTAGCCAGGTTGGAGACCCTTGGTCTAGAAAACATGAATGCAAGATAACCGGCCCTGAATGTTCCCCTATATTCCAACATGCAAATGAAATATTTTAGTTACATGGTTCCCCCCACCATTTGTTCTTCTTTTGGTGATATTGGGTTGGGCTTTTGTTCTTCCAGTTAATTTTTCCTTGCAAGCTGAAGACTTGCTGCAAGTCTTGGAACAGTTTTAATCTGTTGCTGTTGTTGTTTTTGTCAGTGTAGATGTTCTGATTTCTTCTTCACATGCTTCAGTGCTGTAATGTTTGAATGTGGATTTTTTTGCTTTTTTGTCTGTTCTTTTTATGCCATGAAGTATGTTTAAAAAATGAGTCTTTCCTTATCTTTTGTGATTTTTGTTTTTACTGTTTCTAACTGTTTTACAATTTGCTAGGAATTTTTTTTTCTGAAAATCAATTTGCAACCTCTGCTCCAAGTGCTTCTTGGGTTTTCTTACATCCTCTAGAACTGCTTTTTCTTCTTATAAATCTCCCCCTTTTCTTCCTTGCTTTGTGACAAGAAATTCAGGATAATTTTATTTTATTTATTCATATTAAGAGAAACTGCGTTCTCTTCATTGATGATGTAAAGCTATTCAACACCACAAAAAATGCTGCTACCCTTCAAAAAGACCTTGACTATGTATCAGAATGGTCAAACAAATGGCAACTTCAAATCTAAACAAATAAATGCTCTGTCTTACATATTGACAAAAAAAATCAGAAAATAAAATACAAGCTGAATAGTCAAGTCCTTGTTAATGATCCAAACTCTGTCAAGGACCTTGGAGTACTCATGTCTAATGATCTAAGTGCTAGAGATCACTATAACTACATAGCCAAAAAGGCATTAAGGGTTGTTAACCTAATCTTACGTAGCTTTTTCTCTGGTAATGTTATACTACTAACTAGGGAATACAAAACATTTCAAGACCAATACTTGAACACAGCTCATCAGTCTGGAACCCACATTAGGTATCCGATATTAACATAGTTGAGAAAGTCCAGAAATATTTCACAAGAAGAGTTCTCCACTCCTCTACTCGTTGAAGAATACCTTATGCCACTAGACTTGAAACTCTAGACCTAGAAAATCTAGAACTAAGCTGCCTTCGGTCTGATCTAAATATAGTATATTAAATCATTAATTGTTTATTTATTTATTTGATTTATCAATTGCTTACAAGATAATAGGTATAAGTATATACATAGTTAAATGGGTACATATAAGAAATGGAAATGGGTACATATAAGAAATGAAATGGGTACATAGAAGAAAAATAAAAGAAACAATAGGACAGGGATGGTAGGCACATTGGTGCGCTTATGCACGCCCCCTACAGACCTCTTAGGAAAGGGGTGAGGTCAACAGGAGGTCCAAGGTTAAAGTTTTTGGGGTTTGGGGAAGAAACTACAGAGTCAGGTAGAGTATTCCAGACACTGACCACTCTGTTGCTGAAGTCGTATTTCCTGCAATCAAGTTTGGTGCGGTTAACCCTGAGTTTGTATCTATTGTGTGCTCTTGTGTTGTTATGGTTGAAGCTGAAGTATTCATTGACAGGTAGGACATTGCAATGTATGATTTTATATACCATACTTAGATCAGACTGAAGATGGCGTAATTCAAGGTTTTCTCAGTCTAGAATTTCAAGTCTGGTGGCATAAGGTATTCTGCAATGAGTAGAGGAGTCTTTTTGCCAGTCTACACCCATCTGGCTGATTCCCTGTGAAGTAAAGGTTTTGATGTCCTCCCCATATTGAGATGATAAAGAGATTCAGGAGGTTTTAATCACTTACCTGGTGGCGGAAGTGGCTCAAAGGAGGAAGAGCACCTGAAGAAGACAATGTGGTCTCCGTGTGGTTGGTGCTGTTGTCTTGCTACAAGCTTTCACCAGTCAGTGAGGCTTCTGCTGCTAGTAGTAATAAAAGTCAGGCAGGCAAAACTTCTTCCTGTTAGGAGAAGATAAGGCCCCCAGCTTTTGAGTTCCTAGAAAGACAACTCTGAAGGAGAAGCTCTTTGCATTAATAACAAATACTGGGTGTTAACCAATCTGTGTTTACACTACTCTTAATAATACATATTTTATTATTAATTATATATATTTATAGCTGCAGCACTTTCTGAGGAGTCATTGAACAGAAAGGTATTACTTTTCAAGTATTAGCGGGTCTATTTCTTCCATAGAAATCAATAACATATTTTCAAGTGGAGGGGAGGGGAGGGAGGGATGTGCACTACAGTACCAAATTCTCTGCAGCTCATTCCTGAGTTATGTCTGTCAGTTGGTATCTTTGCCCTCAGCCAAAGGTGCTCAATCTTTGCAGTTTCAGCTAAGCCACAGTTTCAACTATGCTCAGATTCAGCCCTGCCAACTGTCACGGTTCTGCCGTGAGTCTCACGATTTTTTGTCATTTCTCACGGTCTCACGACAAGGCTCCTCAATCTCACGCCGAATTTAAAACACTTTTTTTTTTCAAATTTGGGGGTCAGCTTATACGCGCATAAATCTGATTCTCACACAAACGACATGATGCCACTTCTCAGATCACGTAATATCGATATTACCTAAAGCCCATGTCACACTGAACCAACGGATGCAAAGAGGATGTAAAACGGACAAAAAACCTTGCCATCCGTTGGAAAATGCGATGTACTCACTGCCTCCGTTTGGCTTCCTCTCTATCCGTCCAGCATCCGTTTATGGACGTTTCATCCGCTCCGAAAGTTTTGGGCTGCCTAAAACTTTTGCGCGGAAAATGTATCCAGTTTGTCCGTTCTGCATCCGCTATGCATCCGTTCTGCATCCATTACGCATCCGCTATATCCGCTAGGCATCCGCTACGCATCCGTGCAACTCGCATCCGTCCGGATGCAGGGAGGAAGCGGAACGGACGCAGAACGGATGCAGAATGGATGCAGAATGGATGCAGCACGGAAGCAAAGCGTTTAAAACGGAAAAAACGTTCGCAGAGGGGACCTATCTCGGATATTAAGGATGTCTGCAGGATGCCTAGAGGATGCCTAGAGGATGCAAAGAGACACCTATACTGCCTATAAAAAGGGGGAGCAACTCGCCTGCATCTCACTTTCAGAACAGCAGCCAAGCTGTGCAGACCTCTGCAGCCTTCATCTGACTCTTCCTCTTCCACAGCATCCAGTCATGTCCACCATGGATTGTGACAAAGTCCTTTCAGCAGCCACCATCCTTCTGCAACAGTGCGAAACCATCTACAGGCTCTGTGAACTCTACTATGGGAAGAAAAGGAGGCACCCAAAAAAAGTCTGGGTCCAAAGATGATTCGCCAGAAGAGCAGAGGACGGACTGTACAACAAGCTGATGGTGGAGCTCAGGAGCGAAGACACTCAGGCGTTCCAGAACTTCATGAGGATGCCTCCAGCCATGTTTGACGAACTTGTGCAGCGGCTGACACACAGGTTGACCAAGACAAACACCAACTTCCGACCCAGCCTGGAACCTGGGCTCAAGGTGGCACTCACTCTGCGCCACCTGGCCTCCGGGACCACCTACAGGAGCATGCAGTACGGCTGAAGGGTGCCACCCAACACCATCAGCATTGTGGTCAGAGAAGTGGTGCAGGCCATCATCAAAGAATACAAGGAGGAGCTCCTCCAGAACCCCTCCACTGAAGAAGGATGGAAGAAAGTTGCAGAGCAGTGGTATCAGAAATGGAACTTCCCCCACACCGTTGGAGCCATAGATGGCAAGCACGTGGCCTGCAAAGCTCCAGCCAAGTCGGGGTCCACTTATCACAACTACAAGGGCTTCTTCAGCATCATCCTCTTCGCCATGGTCGATGCAGACTACAAGTTCATGTACATCGATGCTTCAGGCAACGGGTCATCTTCAGATGCCCAGGTATACAACGCCAGTCACCTCAAGGAGGGGCTGGAAGGCAACCTCATGGTGGGCTTCCCAGATCCAGACCCGCTGCCCAACGACAAGCAAGATGTGCCCTACTTCATCTTGGGGGATGACGCCTTCTCCCTCACAACCTACCTCATGAAGCCCTACACCTCCAAATACCTCTCCCATGAAGAGAGGATCTTCAACTACAGGCTGTTCAGGGCAAGACAGGTGGTGGAGAAGGCCTTTGGCATCCTGGCCAATAGGTTCCAGGTACTTCTCACCAACATGCAGCATAGCCCAGAGACCATGAGGAGGATCATGGAAGCTTGCTTCATCCTGCACAATCTCATGCACACCCGCTACCCAGTCTTGCAGAACAGGCTCATGGACCTCCAACAAGGCAATGGGGACATGGAGCCTGGGGAATGGAGGCAAGGGTGAAACCTGATAGACACTGAGGATGTGCAAGGCCCCAACAGAGCCTCACGTGAGGCGAAGAAGCAGCGCAACCTCCTGAAACACTGGTGCAACTCCCTAGCTGGAGCAGTGGAGTGGCAAGACAGGATGATAGATGATTAATGGATGCTTCCTTCAGCCTGTCTCATCACACGGATGAGATTGGGCCATGTATATTTGGTTGGCCTACAATGAACAGGGCGTTTAATAAAGAGTTGTGTTTATGTTGACATGTGTTGATAATTATTACATTATTATTGATAATAAAGGGCCATATGTGTGGCAGCTGGGAGGGTGGACCATACAGTCCTACTTTGCTTGCACTGGAGGTTTATCAATCCCACTGCTATCCTAACCCATCCCAAAGCTATCCTTACCCATCCCACAAGCATGCAAAGGCTTAAACCATTTCTAAAAGTTTCCACCAAGACTTTATTAAAAAAAAGAAATGAAGCAAGTGTGTGAATCATAAATAAACTTTATTAACAACAAGCTATAAAACAAAAATGAGTCTCTGGCACTCCTCTTGGTCGCTCAGTCTCATGGGTGAAGGGTCCAGGTGCTGTGGAGGTGGCTGGTGCTGGAGTGCTTTTCATCAGCTCCTCCAGAAGTAGAAGCAGCAGAAGCCCCAGCCCCAGAAGAGCGAGCCCGTGCTGCAGAAGCCCCAGCAGAACCAGAGTGAGGGCCAGGGGGCAGGATGGTAGCCCTGTCCCTCTTGCAAGGGCTGGCAGCAGATGGCTGAGGCTTGCTGTGCGTCAGCATGGTTGTGGGGTTGCTGGCTGGCAGGGTTGTGGGGTTGCTGGCTGGCAGGGAGGCTGGCAGGAACCAAGACTGGCAGCAAGGCTTGCAGGAAGGCTGGCAGGCAGGCTGGCAGGCAGGCAGGCACCAAGGCTGGCAGGCAGGCACCAAGGCTGGCAGGAAGGCTGGCACCAAGGCAGGCACCAAGGCTGGCAGGGAGGCAGGCACCAAGGCTGGCAGGCAGACATGAACCAAGGCTGGCAGGAAGGCAGGCAGCAAGGCTGGCAGGCAGACCGGCTGGCATCAAGGCTGGCAGGCAGTCTGGCACCAAGGCTGGCACCAAGGCTGGCAGCAAGGCTGGCAGCAAGGCTTGCAGGCAGACATGCAGGCAGGGCAGGCAAGGCAGCCAATCCGTCCGGCAGCAGGTCTTTCCTCTGAATGGCGACCTGCTTCCGAGCTGCTTCCGTTATATCTGCGGGGCTGACGCAATGCATCCTCCCCGCATGCGCAATTAACGCCAGGCATCCATTAGGCTTCCGCTGTGCATCCGCTGTGCATCCGCTGTGCATCCGTTTCATCCGTTCCGCGTCCGCTGTGCATCCGCTGTATCCGTTCCCCGTCCGCTTTGCTGAGCCCCCCCGGAAATCTAGCGGATGTGCCATCCACTCCCATCCACTTCCATCCGCTGGGCTTCCATTCCACATCTGCTTTGCATCCGCCCTGCATCCTCCCCGTGTCCGTGTTATCCGCTCTGGTTATGCAAATTTTTGCCCCTTTTGAGAGCGGATAACAACGGATGGAACATTTTGCTCGTCCGTTGTGTCCTTTTTGCATCCGTTGGGCAGTGTGACATGGG
This sequence comes from Laticauda colubrina, assembly GCA_015471245.1. Classification (NCBI taxonomy): domain Eukaryota; kingdom Metazoa; phylum Chordata; class Lepidosauria; order Squamata; family Elapidae; genus Laticauda; species Laticauda colubrina. The sequence continues at coordinate 28,650,968 of BLBF01000021.1, read as the reverse complement.
CTATACAGTCATATATACATACAGCACATTTCTTTTTACTCCATTTTGCTTTTTCTACCACCGGATATTTTTTGCTTTTTCTACCACCGGCGCCTCCATTTTGCTTTTTCTACCACCGAATATAACACACTCTGATTGGTTAGTTATTCACATGACCACTTTAGTGTTTGCGATCATCACATGCAACTTTGTGTCTAGTTTCTCTGCATTTAGTAAAGTTCCATAGTAAAATTCATTAAAATATACCCATGTCTGATGTTAAAAGAAAAAGAATGTCGTATGCTGCTTCTTTTAAACTAAAAGTAGTGAAGGCTGCAGAGGAAACAAGCAACCTTGAAGCAGCAAGAACTTTTGGAGTAGATGAGAGCATACTGCTTTCTATCACTATGAGATGGGTTAGGAGATAATCATCTTTTACCTACAAGGCAGATATTCAAAGGATTGGTCATTAAAGAAGAACTTCATCACAAACGTGAGCTATGAGGATACCTGATGAACCAATAAATGTAATTTTGTTATGGACATCTTGTTGAGTTATCTATCTGCATCTGTACAGCTTCAAATCCACCTCTGTGCAGAAGGCAGAAAAGTAAAAGATGATTAAAATTTGAATTCCTGAACCCCATCAGTATAAAGATTGTTAATTTGGATTTCTGATAAAGCAAAGTAATACTGAAGCCAGGAGTGAATATGCAATGTTAATCGAAACCTGCATTTCCCATCGTCTCTCTCTCTCTCTCTCTCTCTCTCTCTCTCTCTCTCTCTCTCTCTCTCTCTCTCTCTCTGTGTGTGTGTGTGTGTGTGTGTGTGTGAGCATCAGAATTTTTTACATGCTGGTTGGATGGTGGGAGGAGTTGGAATTCCCTCACATGTTACAAACAAAGAGAACTACCCCCCCTTCTTTGCTCAATTTGTCTTCCTGCTATCTCAAAGACTCCATTTGCATAACAAGGAGAGTCAGATATTTCCCAGCTCTGAAAGGAAAATCAAACCTCTGTCTTTAAACCTTCTACAAATGCAGTGAGAAACTCTGAGAAATCATGCCTGTATGTTTGTTGGTAAAACAAAGCTGATCTTCCTCTGCTCCTCTGGCAAAGCAATATAGAGGCCACAGTTATAAAAATTCCTCCGGCCAGAGCCATCTTCAGTGCAATGGGCACATTCCTTCCCCCTGAAGAGAGAGACACTTAATCTAGCAATGATTTAAACAAAGTCAGCATCTTGCCTTTTGCTATGATTTTTTTTTTACAAAGTTTCTCAAGATTGACCAGAGTGTTTATCCATTGATGACCCCTTTTGCAACTCTTGTGGACAATTTAATCAATTTAATTCAAATGTTCCAAGATTAACTCAATTTAACAGACTCAAGTAAAGCAGCCTACATTCCCATCTGGTGGTCAAGAAGAAATTTACAGTGAAGTCAAATTATTCTTACCATTTTTTTCCTTTTTTTCAAGAGTAGGCAGGAAATTCTCCCCCCTCTTTTTTCTTCCACAAAGAAGTGAGAAATAAGCAATGCAGCCCACAACTCTCTCTGGGGCTCAAGGAGAAATTTCCCAGACTTTGATTTATTTTTTTTACACAGTTTCTCAAAGATTGACCAGTGTTTCTCCATTGATAACTCCTTTTTGCAATTATTGTACACCATTTAATCAACTTAATTCAAAGGTCCCAAGAGTAACTGCAATCTAACATGGGCATAGCAACAGTGTCTTCCTGACCCTCTGCTGCCACCTTGTGAGGCAAGCGACAATTAAATCTCCAGTCAGAGGTGGTATTTGCTGGATTACTCAAAATTTCCACTACTGGTTCTCCAGAATTGGTCAGAACCTGCTGAATACCACCTCTGGTGTATTCTAATGTAAAGCATTGATTTCTGGAAATTAGTTTTCTTGTAAGATATCAGAAAACTCCAAAGTGACTACAAACAATTCTAGAATTCATTTAGATGACAACAGTTTGGGGATTAAAATGGCACAGACAGGATATTTAAGATGATAATTGCTCAATAAAGAAGAGAGCAGAAGGCATAATTATATATTTTTTCTAATTACTTTCTTTATGTTTTTTTCTTACTTTGCAATTTTTGTTTGTTCATTTTTACGGTATTAAAAAATTCACATATACACAAATTATATATGACAATACAGTATTGTAGCAACAATTTATGGAGGTTTCCCAGTACAGCTGATCTGACCCCACCAATCTGTTAGGATGGCTGATGAAGACTAAATCAAACCAAATAAACTCCTTTTTCCAATGTTCTTCTGGTTCATCATTTATTTGTTTTCTGTCTCACATTTATTATTTTTATAAGTAACTCAAGGCAGAAAGCATACCTAATACTCTTTCCTCCTCTTAATTTCTCCACAACAATCTTATGAGGTGGGTTGGGCTGAGAAAGAATATCTGGCTTAAAGTTACCCAGTTGGTTTTCATGCCTAAGGAAGAACTAGGACTCACAGTATCCTGGTTTCTAGGCCAGCAGCACCTTAATCATCTCACCAAACAATAAAGGTATTCTCAAAACCTGAGAAACAGGATGTTAGTTTGCCAAACAGCACAAGTTTGGAAGATTTCCACATTTTTCATCAAGGTTTCTTGATTTCATGCCAGCTCCCCACTGCCATCAAGAAATGGATAACATCATCATAATTGTTATCATCATTGAGACGGTCAAGGAATCCCTCTCCTAACAAACTGAGATGTAAAGGGAATCCGGGTAGTCTCAGATTATGACCACAATTGACCCCCAAATTTTTATTGTTAAGTGAGACATTTGTTAAGTGAGTTTTGCCCCATTTTACAACCTTTCTTGCCACTATTGTTAAGTGAATCGCTGCAGTTGATAAGTTAGTAACAAGGTTGCTAAGTGAATCTGGCTCCCCCATTAACTTTCTTGTCAGAAGGTCACAAAAGGTGATTACATGACCCTTGGACACAGCAAAGGTCATAAATATGAACCAGTTGCAAAAAAATCTGAATTTTGATCACGTGATTATAGGGATGCTAGAAAGATCATAACTATAAAAAACATTTTTAAGTGATATTTTACAATGTCATGGTCACTTTGAACTGGTCACTAACAAACTGTTTGTAACTACCTGTACAAAGATATCCAGTTGCCAATGTTCCTACACCTGATCTGCCTTTTCCTCTATCAATAATCCTGGTTAGCACTACACTACTTCTTGGCCCATCAGCAACTTGCTGCTTCCCACTTCTTGAATGCAGGAACAGATGATGTTGTCCTCCTACTTCTACTCCCACCATTTTGCAAATACACCCCACACCAATTTCTTCCCAGCTTCAATTCAAAAAGGGTAATTACTGTTTTCTGATCTGAGTCATCTTAAGACCCTCACAGTGGTGGATGGTTCCTATGCTTTTTCTGCTTGGGCAACACTCTACTCCTGGGCAGTCTGGCTGCTATGTTGTCTGCCAGTTGACAATTACTTTTCCTTAAATACTCTTCTGCTTAACCCAATGGTGATCTGTTAAGTCTGTGAACCATCAATGCTAGACTCTTATCATTCCATTCACCCTGACATTTCCCAGTTTGCACCTGTTTGGGTTTGTGTCCAGGCTGGATGAAGCATGCACTCTTTGCTTTCCTACACCCTGCCTACAGTACTACAAAGTTTCCCTTCCAGGACTGACTGACTTAATGCATGGGCCTGATGGGCACTTGCCCATGGGCCCAATGAGCAAAGCCCCCCCCCTAATATGTGTATATTAACTCTTCAATGCACCTTGTATCATATAAATACAGCAACATCTTTATTAAATTTTACTGCATTTTAAATTAATTGGTGTTCTTTTATTAAATAACATTAATTTTGTTGAAGTGCCAATAAAATAAATATATGTTTAATTTTATTGATCATTTACATTTTTATTCCTGAGAACAGGTTATCATAGGGGCCTCAGTACACTGATTTGCCCAGGGCCCATAATGCTGTTAAGATGGCCCTGTTCCCTTCCTGCTCTTTTGTTTTTGACAACATTTTTCAAATGATCATGTTGGATAACTGCTACTTTGTTTCTGTGACACTGATCTATCCGGTTCTTCCTTGCATCAGATTTTCCATGGATCTATGAAGGAAATGGGAAAGAAGAACCCCGCTGCATTCATTATTATATCATTGGAATTGCAATGATACTATCAGGGGTGCGTGGGGGAGGGATATGAAAGTTTTATGTTAGAACCAAAGGAGGGATGAAAGCACCCACATGTATAAATTTTTGGGAAAGGAAGGCAAAAGAGGGAATGAGTGAGAAGGGAACAATCCCTGAGACAAAAAGCCAAGTATTGGTAGACACAACCTCACCAGAGCTAGTCAGCGAAGTTTGCCTTCCCTGCATGGGTGGGAAGAGGAAGAAGCAGTGACCAATCAGTCATGGGATGCCAGGAGTCCAGAGTGAGCATCAACCTGGATCAGGGATGTCAAAGTTGATTTCATTGAGGGCCACATAAGGCTTGTGTTTGACCTCAGGAAGGCTGGAGAGGGCATGACCAAAGGGCATGGCCAGCTTGATGTCACTCATGTCAGGGGCACTTGTAATGGCCTGGGTGGGGCTGGGGGGAGGGCTGTGCCAAGCTCCATTTTCATTGGCAGAGGTACTATGGGCCAATCCTTCACTGTTTCCAGGGCAGCCCTGCAGGCCAGGTCTAAGCATTTTGTGGGCCAGATTCAGCCCACAGGCCTTGAGTTTGACACCCCTGTCCTGGATTCTTTGCCAAGTTGCTTCAATCTGGAAAATAATTTCCAAAACTGGTTGGCGAAACAATCAAGAGAGATGAGAGACAAGCAACTTGGGCTGCAGGGTGGAGCAGCCTTCTGTGAGACTTCCTTGGGAATGAGCAGCTCTGGTGACTGGACATTTATACCTTTTAAGCCTTGCTCTCTTGCTCCAGTCAAATTTAATTGTCATCTGTACAATCCTGTGCAGATATAGCTGTGACTTCCCAGACCCTTCTGGTTGTATCAGATTCAGGATTTGTAGGCCATTGCGAGCATGTTGAGGTTTACATACACACCCATGAATGAAACCTGCTATATTTGTCCCACTTATACATGGAACAACCTGGCCTTGGCATCTCTTAGCTGAAGACAATGAGAAGAATTGTTGATTTATATACATAACCTGCAAGGGGTATTTATTATATAGAACTAGATTCGTTGAGATTTGATGTACCATTCGACACAGGCAAAAAAAAAATGACCATTTATTGCATTCTCCCCAAAAAGCAATATTATGTTCACTTAAAAGAAAGGATTGTAATTTGAAAATCTTCACAGCATTAATTTCTATGAATGTAAGAGAAATTAAATTAAAAGAAGTAAAAATACAGCATGTTGGTGTAGGCTTTGACTGCTACTATCGATTTTAATATTCCTGGTCCAGCCTACAGCTTTAATCTCTTTTCATTTAGCTCACAGTTGGGTGTTTTCAATTTAAACCCAGTCGTTGTGGATGTTAGGAATGTAAGTCATCTAACAGCTATTTGGGTTGAAAATATATAAACCAGGATGAACATTTTAAAATTGTATCTTTAAGAAAATGAAAAAGGGGTAATTGGGTGTGGTTTCTCAAACAGCCATAAGATGGAGCCAGAAACCTGGGTTGTCTTAGTCTTAGTCTCAGAAGTGAGTATGTCTCAGTAAATCTCTGTTTCCTTCTGTTGGAAAGTATTGCCCTTCCTCCATTTCTTCTAATTGACTGATATTCCTGGATTTAATGTAAGTCTGATACTGAACTGTTTTTTGACACTGGACTTTGATATTTGGATTATCCCTGGACTAAAAACTGACTGATCTTACCTGTGAATGACTTTGGATTATTTGTTTGGACTTTGCTAAAACTGTTTCTGGAAGTAAAACCCTACATTTATTGTGCAGTGTGTTAAGCCTGGGTTCCCCAACCAGGGTTAGGTAGACAAGCTAAACAGAATGTGCAGCGTTAGTCAGATAGGCACACAGATAAATGAGTGAGCTAAGCTTGTATGTTTATTAACATACAGTAAAAATAACATACGCTTGTGCTATCAAGAATATATTTTATTCCAGTATAAGTTTATGGCATAGTTAAATATCAGTCCAATAGTCATTTACCATGTAGTCAGTCCATTCAGGGATATTCAGTTAGCAAAGTCCATGTAGAATATCCAATGTCAGTTCACATAAATCAGTCCTTTGTTGTCTCTCCCGTTCGAGCAATGCAGTCTTGATTCCAAGCAGTAATCAGGGATCATCAAAGCCAGAGAGAGAGAGCAAGCCATAGACTTGCTACTTTTAAATGGTTTTCATAACCACACCCACAGTTGCTATTTCACAGTTAAAGCTGCATACACTAACTATGATTCATAGTTATTATTTCACCTAAACCAGTTAGGGTGAACAATGTTATCCCTAACACAGTGTATCTGTGTGCTGTGTGTGTATTATTCAAACACTTCTCTCAATACGTCTCCCTGTATGCGCTCATTCTCTTAATGGGGAATTACCTCAACACTGGTTATGGGCCCAGACCATACCAGGCTCAGATAACTGAGAGTTAGTGTGAATACACAGTCCTGTATACAGACAGCTGTTTACAGTTTAATTGTGGTTTACTATCCTGGTAAAGATGGCACAAGTCACTTCAATAAGTCTATCACTGATAACCCGGTTGGATGGAACAAACTATGTTTCCTGGTCTATGAAGTGCAGTCTACTTCTGCGTAGAGAAGGGTTATGGACTATATAGTTCAAGATCCACTGGAGATAAATGCTTGGGATCCAGAAAATGAGGACGATGACAAGAAGCTTGCTGACTTTAAACAGAACAACGAATGAGCTCTTTGTATAATTGGACTAACAGTGAGTGACCAGCAGCTAGTCCATATTTGTGGAGAAGAGTCTTCTGCTAAGTGTTCAGAGAATTTGAAGAGGATTTATGTTCGGGACAGTGTAGGTGCACACATACATCTTACACGTAAACTGTTTAGAGCATGTCTTATGAAAGGTGGAGATATGTTAGCTCATTAAAACTTCATGAAAATAACTTTTCAAGAGCTATATGAAAAAAAACTGATATTTTCAGAGCTGCATCAAGTTTTCATCATTCTTTCCTCATTGGATGAAAGTTATGATGATTACGTATCTTCACTGGAAGTCCTGCCCAGAGATAAACTGACATTGACTGACATAACTGGAAGATTGTTAGAAGAAGCAAGAAGACGGCTGGATAGAGACCAACTGAGAAAGGAACAAACACAAGAAGAGGATTTATCTTCAACTGCCTATACTGTTAGGAAATGTTTCTCTTGTGGGGTTAAGGGACATATAACTAGATTCTGTAAGAAAGGAAAACAACAGAATACTAGTAATCACCAGAAGGCTAAGAAGAATGTTAGTTTAGCTGTGTCTAGCAATTCAACTGTAAAACATGATTTGTGGGTTGTTGATAGTGGAGGAATAGCAATGCATTACTAAAGTTAGAAAAAGGTTTGTAAAGATGTCCATGAGTAAGCAACATGTATCATTGGCAAATGGATGGAAGATTAAAGCATCAGGTGAAGGTACTACATATTGTTCTTGTATAAACGAACATTTAACTATGTTATATGTACCTAAACTGAAATTTAATTTGTTATCGGTAAGGGCTTCAGTTAATCTTGGTTATGTACTAACCTTTAGGGGAGATAACTGTATAATAGAGAAAGAGGGTAAAAGTATTACTGCTAATTTAGAAAATGATTTATATGTAATACATGATGACCAGTTGAAGATGGCTAACTCAGTTTATAACAATGTTAAGCCACATTAGGAATGTATACAGTTACTGCATAGACGTCTAGGGCACATTAATTTCAAAATGCTCAAACAAACTATTGAATTGTCAGAGGGAGTAAAATTGAAACCCTGTAGCAAATATTTAAACTGTAATGCTTGTAGCCAAGAGAAAAGTAAGGTTACTCCTGCAAACAGACTTAATGGGTTTAAGACCAAAGAACCTGTGTTTGCTGACATAATTGGTCCTAAGAAACCAAGTTTAGGAGGTACCTGCTATATTTTAAGTATTATGGACCATTACTCATGATACGGTTTCTACTACCTTATGAAAAACAAAACAGAAACATTCCAACAATTCTTTAACTGGCTAAGGTTTGCTGAGAGAAAAATGAAGAGTAAAGTAATTACTTTAGTTACTGATAATGGGATTGAGTTTGTTAACAAAAGATTCCAAACTATGCTGAAATTGGCTGGTGTTGAGCATAAACGTTCTGTACCTTACAGACCACAACATAACTCGTTTGTAGAACGAAGAGGACAAACATTACAAGCCATGGCTCGCACTATGTTATCTGATTCAGGTTTGCCTGAAACACTGTGGGGTAAAGCCATAATGTGTAGCAACCATGTTTTAAACAATGTAGTAAATACAACAACTGGTGAATTGCCATTCACTCGTTGGCATGACAGAAAGCCAAATTTAAGTTATTTACACACATTTGGAGCTCCAGCATGGGTGCATATTCCCTCATAAGTAAGACTGAAAGGGCAACATAGAGCTAAGAAATTATTTTTTGTGGGTTATGAGGCCAACCATAGATCGTTTAGATTTTGGGATCAAGGCATAACTCATGTTTATTGTAGTGCGAGTGCAAAATTTATTGAGTACATTGGGTGGGATAGACTGGAACAGGAATCCATCAATGATGTTATTATTGACACCCAAATAGTCCCTTAAGATAAAATAAGTAAATCCCAAATAGCCATTAAAGAGGAAGAACAGGAGGAAGTAGTAGAACAGGTACAGGAAGAGGTAGGAGAACAGGGGCAGGTAGCACAGGTGAGTCCACCAGTAAAACCCTGTATTACCAAGACGTTCAACCTGAGAAACATGACCACCTGATAGATATCAGGCTAGTATTGTATGCCAAGTAAATACAGTTCCAAGTAATTGTAATGAACTAAAGCTGTGTCCTGCTAAGGATCAGGCTGCTTGGCAGAAAGCAATGGATAAGGAACTGGAATAATTAAAAAGACTGGAGGTATCTGAAAATGTTAAGTTACCACCAAGTAAATATGCCATAGGATGTAAATGGATATATAAACCAAAGACAGGTGTAGATGGGACTGTTACCCATAAAGCAAGGTTAGTAGCACAAGGGTTCAATCAGATAGCAAATAACTATGATGAGGTGTTTGCACCGAGTCTGAAGGTTACTACATTAAGGGCAGCATTCATGTGGGCAGCTAAGGAGAAATATATTGTAAATCATTTGGATGTAGAAACGGCATATCTGCATGCACCATTGCAACATTGCAACACACTATATATTTAAAGAAACCTTTAGGTCTAAGAAATAATAATACAACTGATTGCTGGAGATTGAAAAAGAGTCTTTATGGTTTAAAGCAATCAGGATATGAGTGGAACCAATGTATAGTTAAAAAAATGGGGAATTACCTCAACAATGGGTTTTTAATACTGGTACTCCTCAACAGTTTACTTAGTGACCGTTTGAAGTTATAAGGGCAGTGAAAAAAGTGACATATGAACATTTTTCACACTTATGACCATTGCAGCATCCCCATGGTCACATGATTTACATTTGGATGCTTGAAAGCTGGTTCATATTTATGATGTTTGCAGGGTCCCAGGGCCATGTGCTCTCCTTTTGTGACCTTCTGATAAACAAAGTCAATGGGGAAGCCAGATTCATTTAACAACCATGTTACTAATTTAACAGCTGCAGTGATTCACTGAACAAATGTGGCAAGGAAATCTTAAAATGAGACAAAATTCATTTAACAAATTTCTCAGCGACATAAATTCTGGGCTTGGTTGTGGTTGTAAGTTAAGGACTACCTGTATGATCTTGTGAAAGAATACAGAACTCCCATATTTCTCCAGGTGCAAGAAATGGAATGCCTGTAGATTCATATTAGATCCCCACATCACCCCCTTCCTGCTCCCAATTTGGGGCTAGGTTTACATTCTTTTTTCTTTTCCTTTTTTTAAAAAAAGATATTTTTGACCTAACAGTAGCATAAAATTTCTTTCTTGGTCTTCCTGAGATGTGTCTGTCTTCATAATCACTTTGCTGCCATCTCATTTTCATCTGAATTTTTGCACTCCTGCTACTGTAGGATAGCTTTATCCTACAGAGTTTGTATCTGTTGTGTGCTCTTGTATTGTTATGGTTGAAGCTGAAGTATTCATTGGCAGGTAGGACATTGCAATGTATGATTTTATATACTATACTTCAATCGGACCGAAGGCGGCGAAGTTCTAGGTTTTCTAGAACTTTTTTTTGTTGATGATCCAAGCTCTGTCAAGGACCTTGGAATACTCATCTCTAATGATCTAAGTGCTAGAGCCCACTGTAACTACATAGCCAAAAAGGCATTAAGAGTTGTTAACCTAATCCTGGGTAGCTTTTTCTCTGGTAATATCACACTACTAACTAGGGAATACAAAACATTTGCCAGACCAATACTCGAATACAGCTCATCAGTCTGGAATCCACCTTACGTATCTGATATTGGCACAGTTGAGAAAGTCCAGAAATATTTCACAAGAAGAGTTCTCCACTCCTCTACTCATTGCAGAATACCTTATGCCACCAGACTTGAAACTCTACACCTAGAAAACTAGAACTACGCCGTCTTCGGTCTGATCTAAGTATGGTATATAAAATCATTCATTGCAATGTCCTACCAGTCAATGAATACTTCAGCTTCAACCATAAGAACACAAGAGCACACAATAGATACAAACTCAAGGTTAACCACACCAAACTTGATTGCAGAAAATACAATTTCAGCAACAGAGTGGTCAATGTCTGGAATACTCTACCTAACTCTGTGGTTTCTTCCCCAAACCCCAAAAACTTTAACCTTAGACTGTCTACTATTGACCTCACCCCTTTCCTAAGAGGTCTGTGGGGGCGTGCATAAGCACACCAAAGTGCCTACCATCCCTGTCCTATTGTATCTTTTATTTTTCTTATATGTTCTCATTTCTTATGTTCATAACTATATTTATCCTTATACCTATTATCTTGTAAGCAATTGACAAATCAAATAAATCAAATAAATAAATGTATTCACTCATCCTGGCATTAAAGCATGCCACACCCAAAGGATGTGTTCTTTACTTACTGTCATGCAAATGAATGAAGCTAGATCAGGGCTCTGTACTTATTCCAGGGAAGAAAGGGAATTGAGTAGAATTGAAATTTATATAATTATTGTGCCATGTGTGGCCTTTTCTGGATCAGAAGTCCCTGTGCTCAGTCATTCAGCTAATCTCTTGTCTGAACTACTGCAATGCGCTCTATATGGGGTTACTCTTGGTCCTTGTAACACTACATAAGCTGCATTGGCTACCAATCTGCTTCCGGGTATAATTCAGTGTATTGTTAATCATTTTTAAAGTCCTTCATGGCATGGGTCCAAGCTAGTTGATGGATGATCTCATCCCACTGGGATTGGCCTGTCTCACCTGAGCCAGCATGTTGCAGGCCTCATTGGCCTGATTATTCTGGTTGGCGGGGTCCAAGAGAAGGGTCTTCTCTGCCATTGCACCTGTCCTCAGGAACATCTTTCTTTCCAATGTGAGGTCAACCCTAACCAGAGGTGGTATTCATCCAGTTCTGACAGGTTCTAGAGAACCGGTAGAAGAAATTTTGAGCAGTTTAGAGAACCAGTAAATACCACCTCTGACTGGCTCCCATCTATTCACTGTCTCCTGAGTCCCAACTGATCGGAGTCCCAGTTGATTGGCTGGGTCTTCTTTTGTTGTCCTGCACAGGATTTTCACAGGATCTGTAAAGCAGGTTAGTGGGGTAGGGAGGGAATGGGGATTTTACAGAATCCTTCCCCTGGAGTGGGGTGGAAATGGGGATTTTGCCTTCCCCTGCCACACCCAGCAAGCCACATCACTCCCACCAAGCCACGCCCACAGAACTGGTGGTAAAAATTTTGAATACCACCACTGACCATAACCCTCCTAACCTTTCGTAAGGGCCTAAAGACCTGGCTCTTCCAGTTAGCTTGGGGCCCCAGTGGGGGAGCGATCACAATAGAGATGGTTGATTGATTAACAATGAATCCCATCCCCAACCACCCTGCTCCTGTCCTCCCCAACTGTAACTGGACCATATTGTTTACGGGTATTAATTGTGTTTTTAATATATAAAAGGTAAAGGTTTCCCAGTCAGCCATGTCCAACCCTGCGGATGGTGCTCATCTCAGTTTCTTGGCTGAGGGACCCAATCTTGTCTGAAAACATTTTCCATGGTCATGTGGCCAACATGGATATATGCCAAAGGTGCACAGAATGCAATTACCTTCCCACAAAAGTGGGATTACTCTGCTTGCATTTGCATGCTTTTCAACTGCTAGGTGAGCAGGAGTTGTTGCAAGGAATGGGAGTATGTGTAAGTATGTGTATATACATACATACATACATACACACATACATATATATATATATGTTGTTGCCAGCCAATCAAAACCACAAAACAGACAGAAGAAACCAGAAACACCAATCAAACAAACTCCAAGTCCAATAGACACAGACCAAGACTCCCAACCAATCAGGATAGACTAGCCTCAAATTTAAAACCA
>BLBF01000021.1:28607672-28633342 GCA_015471245.1 Laticauda colubrina | reverse complement strand
AAAAACCGAACTACACACCCTCACTAATGTACTTACAGCCAATGGATTTCCAAAAAAGAAGATTACCCACCTAATCCAAAAAGAAACCCCTACCAAAAGCCAAGACAGAGAACAAGAGAATGGCAAAGCCCTCCTCCCATATATAAAAGGCACTACAGACAAAATCAGCAAGATCCTCCAAAAACACAACATTAAAACAGCATTCTGCACAAACAGAAAAATATCCACCATCCTGAGAAACCCTAAGGACAAAATCGAGTTAGAAAACCAAGGAGTATACGAAATCCCTTGCACTGCCTGCCCCAGCACATACATAGGACAAACTAACAGAAGAATTAGTGCACGCATTGAAGAACACAAAAACTCAATCAAAAAAGAAGAACTGACCTCTTCCCTGGTCCAACACCTCAAAGCCACAGGACATGAAATTGACTTTAAAAATACCAGAACTATCGCCAAAACCGAACACTTCAACAACAGAATAATCAGAGAAGCCATAGAGATAGAGAAACGCCCACACAGCATGAATAGACGAGATGATACCTCCCGCCTACCAACCATTTGGAAACCTGCCCTCATTAATAAACGAGTAACTAACATGAAGAATGACACCAGACCCACACCCGCAAGTGCCACACAAGATGCTACCACCATACTTCCACACAGAAAAAAGACTCACACCCACACAGAAGAGGAGACACGACCACGAACCAGAAACCATACTGCAGCTGCACCACTACCCGCTTCAAACCCCTCTGACCCATACAAGAAGCAAACTGACACCCACCATGAAGATGTGGCACGACCACGAACACGAAGCCAAACAACAAAATCACAGCTCACCAGCTCAAATCCCCCAGTAACTAAGACTAAGCTGAGCACAACCAAGCCCCCACCTAAGCAGAACACCCCCCCAGCCAATCAGAACACAGCCAAACCCCCACCCAATCAAGTCACACCCCCATTAGCAGTTAAAAGGAAGAAGCAGCTGCAAGCTCACATTACTCTGAGAAGCACAGAGCTGAAGAAACAAGCCTGAAGATGATGAATGAGACTTCATCTAAACGTTGCCTAGATACTTCCAATTCTACGTGGGAGAAAACCCGTATAACCAAAGATCCACATACAAATACCTGCGAAAACCTCAGATATATATATATATATCTCAGCTTCCTTCGGGTATTATTCCACGTCATTGTAGTGCTTTTAAAGTTGTAGCAACGTTTCAGCAGAATCTCATCTGCCATCATCAGGCTTCTGTATGGAGTTTGTATGTACATATATGTGTGTATATATACATATACATAGCAATAGCACTTAGACTTATATACTGCTTCTTAGTGCTTTACAGCCCTCTCTAAGAGATTTAGAGAGTCAGCCTATTGCCCCCAACAATCTGGGTCCTCATTTTACCCACCTCCGAAGGATGGAAGATTGAGTCAACCTTGAGCCGAGTGAGATTTGAACTGCCAAATTGCAGTCAGCTGGCAGTCAGCAGAAATAGCTTGCAATACTGCACTCTAACCACTGTGCCACCACATCTCTCATGTATAATTTTTATGATTGAGAGTTGGTCAGAGTTACCTTGATGGTAACATGGGTGGCCAATAAAATAACATTAACTAAATAAACAATTTAAGCATTCATTTTATTCTCCCTATAATAAAAGACAAATGTAAAAACAATTAGGTATATCAGAAGATTAAAAGATTTGCAGAGTTGTGAAGTTGCTGGTCATGGGCTTTTCATTGCAGATCAGAGGTGGTATTCAGCTGGTTCGCACCAGTTTGGGCGACCTGGTAGCAAGAATTTAGTGTGGGTCGCAGAACCGGTAGTGACTTCTGGCTAGCCACACCCCCGAACTGGTTCCCCAGTTGCCCAAATCTTCCACACCTCTCTCTGCCCTAGTAGAAGGGAGAAAACAAACAGAAAGCCAAATGCTTTCTCCTTCCCTTTCGGGGCTCTTCCGCACCTCTCTCCCAGAGCCATGCTGCTGCCCCCCTACTCCACCACTGCCGCTGCTGTTGTGCCCCGAAAGGGAGGCCATGATCTGGGGCTGCTTTCCATAGCTGTGCCGTGCCCACCCACTGCCGCCCCCACCCCCCTCACTCATGTGCTTTGAAAGGGATGTTCCGGGGCTGCTGCTCTCTTCATTGTCCCTCCGCTCGCTGCTCTGGATTTCACCCAGTAAGTTCTTCCCAGAAAAGGTGTGTGCGTGAGAGATAGAGACAAGGAAGGAAAGGGAGGAAGGGCAAGAAGGAAAGAACAAGAAAGGAAGAAAGAGGAAGGGAGAGAAAGAGAAAGAGAGAAAGAAAGAGAGAAAGAAAGGGAGAGACCTCTTGCAGAGGTCCCCAAACTCAGTAACTCTAAGATTTGTTGACTCCAACTTTAATAGCATAGCTGGCTGAGGAATTCTGGGAGTTGAAGTCCACAAGTCTTAAAGTTGCCAAGTTTGGGGACCCCTTATCTATAGCTATGGGAACTGTTCAGGCTGCTGGTGGTGTTTCTTCCTTGTTTCCTGGTTCTCTTTTCCACTGAACGGCTGAATATAGGCCATAGCCCGGAATAGTGAGGCTGGAAGACATCTTGGTAGGGGGAGATATTAAGAAAACACAGGAACGCAATGCCCTTGTAATGCATGACACCAGTCACTATAAAGTCTCAAAGCCAAAGTCAAAACAAAGATCTCTCCAGCAGGCATTGGGAGCTGAGGAACACTTTTCTGTGTTTTTTTTCCTCAATGTTAAATCAAATGGTGATCCGCAGAGTGATATTCAGCAGGTTCTGACCAGTTCTGGAGAACCGGTAGTGGAAATTTTGAGTAGTTCGGAGAACTGGCAAATCCTACCTCTAACTGGAGATTTTACAGTATCCTTCCCCTGCCACGCCCACCAAGCCATGCCCACAGAACCAATAATAAAAAAATTTGAACCCATTACTGGTGATCCCCGCTGTAGCTACATCCTGCTGGCATGGTTGTCATTTCTCTACAGTTTGTAACAACCAGCATTCATTTAGTTATTGTTTGTGCAAATCAGGCAATTGTAGTAACTCAGACTTTCTTGCTGCTCGGGACTGCTGCCGTTTCCAGAGATGGTATTTTCTAACTTTCTTATTGATGTAAATCTTTCTCCTCAAGCAGATCAAAACCACAACAACTACAGCTATTCCCATGATTGCACAGATGATTGCAGTGATGTTTGGCTGGTAAGCTGTGGAAGAAAAAGAGAAAAGAGCTGAAAATCAAATGACTGCGCATTCCAGAGAGCTGCAAGTATATTAGGACTTCCCACCCACCACTACCCCATTCCCTCAACACACAAACATACACTGTGTGTATTTTGGAAAGGGAGTGTTCTAGCTTTTATAGGGGAGACAAAATAGTATATATACAAATTGCAACATGTACTATAAATCTGTGGTTTTAACTTTCCCAAACTTTAAGATGTGGAGACTTCAACTCCCAGAATTCTCCAGTTAGGGGAATACTTCATCCCGAGTTTCAAAGTTTTCCTGAGTCTCAAGCTGTCTTGCTTTCATTGATTTGGTGTGTGCCTTCCAGTTGTTCTTGACTCCTGGCAACAGAGAAATCCCTGGAAAGATTTTCAGAAGTTGCTTGCTATTGCCTTCTTGCTAGGGCAGAGAAAGACTGAATGGCCCAAAGTCACACAGGTGACTTTGAGCTTTAAAGCAAGATTAGAAGTCAGACTCTTGATTTTTATCCTGGTAGCTTAACCAAACGCTGTTTCCTGTTAGGAAAACTTAACTTGCAAAAAGCGAGTCCCTTGCTGATATTCTTCACATTTTAAGAAATGTTCTAAGTTAAAAACTCTGAACTGGGTTGATACCTCTGAATTCTAAAAGATGTATCAGAAATGTTTTGGTGCATCTAAATACACACTCTCCAATTTAACCATCTACAAATGGCTGCCTTCCTTAAATGTTAACTGTCTGTTCTCTTAATTCCTAATCCCGATGGGATGGATGCAGGGGATGAGACTCAAAAGTTAATATATTTGTTTAGCATTAGGCCAGGAAACAGTAGAATCAAAGATATAGAAATATTATTTGGGTGCGTGAAACTCATTTCATATCCACACATAAGGGAATCTCTTCACTATTCATAGTAGATACTTTGTTATCCATTAAAATAACCTTATCAGTCTTTCTGGATTGTGTCATAGATGAAGGTGATACCAACAGTTGGGATGAGAATTCCTATCACTTTCTTTTATTGGGTTACATTTCTAACTTGCATGTGACAAGTAAACTTCAACACAGTCCTAGTTGAGTGATACAAGCCCTCAAATTATGGCTATTCTTGTTCTTTAGAGCAAGAGGTGAACTTACACTCAACATGTATAATTACATCTCTAACATCAAAACCATATTGGTTGGTAGCATTGCAGTGATAAATGCCATCATGCTCTTTCTGGACTCTCTGTGGTTTCCCGATGTTATAAAGTCTCCCATCTTTCCAGCACTGAACAGTCGGTGTGGGGTTTCCCAAGGCTGAGCAGGTAAGTGTTGTCATACTTCCCTTCTTCCAAGTCCATGTCTGGGGACAGCTGGAATCATCCATTTTGGGAGCATCTAGAATGGAGAAGAAAATGTAGTTAATTTCACTGGTAATAATACTCAGTGCGACGTATCTTCTTTTGTTCTGAAAAGCTGCTGCACATTTGGTAAGCCTTTCAGAGTTCTAAATCTTTTGGAATAAAATCCGTGTATTTTTCCCCCCAACTCACAGAAAACGGTAAGATTTTGAGATATATTTCTTTCCTTGGCTTGCCCATCAATGATCAGGATGACTTGGCAGATGAATTCCCTCTCGTTATCCTCTTGCTGAGCGATCATTGCATGCTGTATGAAATGTTCATTTATGTTGCCGGTTGCTAAGGTTTTGGCAGCGTCCATGATCTGCATTTTAAAACCAGGGGAAGCACTGCCATCGGCGCTACATGTAATGTTCACTGTTTGATTGATGACAGCTTCTGAACTGCCAATCTGCAAGATGAGCTTTGGTAAAGCTGTAAGGGAAAAGAGCAGAGCAGTGATTATGCATCTAGATGGGCTAACTCGGTGAGCTAACTTAATTATAAGAAATGCTCATCAAGTCCTTCTTTCGTGAATGAAGGTGAACATATGTGTCCCAAGATAATGTTCCAGAATCTTAATCTGGATCTGTCACCAGGACAAGAGGTTTGGTCTTCTGCAATTTTAGACTCGGGCTGGAGCATCCTCAGGGAACCTCTCTCTGGAATGTGCTTTTGGAGTGTGTGATCTCAAAAATTGTGTTCTACTGCTTCCAAAATATTTTTGATGTATGGCAGGGGTGCCATGTACTTTGTTTCTTCCTTTCTCTCCCCACTGGGGTGCACAGACATCTTGTAACAAATGGGTACCCATGTATCAAAAACTTTTCAGAAGCAGTAGAATGCAGCTTCTGAATTCTGCATGTGGGTATCACACACTGCCCAGAGGCTATCAAAAAAAGACAAATTATCCATTGTAAAAATCACTTTGAGGTGGGAGATGCTTCCTATGTAATCTAGCAGATCCCCTGCAAGGATTGTCTCTATGACAATGTAAAACAGATGGGGAGGAAGCTAGCCACCAGATTGGAAGAACATGAGCAAGTGGTCTGACAAGGAAACCCAAGCTCATTGGTAGCCTCAGATTGCAATGAATAAAGACATACATTGAATTTTGCAGCTGCTAAGATGTTGGATGAGCAGGTATATTAAAACAGCCAGGGGAGTTATTGAAGCCTGGGAAACTGGGCCCCTCAACATTTAACAGGAATATTGATTTATCATCAGCTTATCAAGTATTTAGGAGGTGAGGGATTGGAAACAACAACCAATGCAGTGGTGGGATTAAAATTTTTTTACAACTGGTTCTGTCGATGGGGCTTGGTAGGTGTGGCATGGTTTGGTGAGTGTGGCTTGGTGGGCGTGGCAGGGGAAGGATACTGTAAGATCTCCATTCCTTCCCCACTCCAGGGGAGGGATATTGCAAAATCTCCATTTCCTCCCCACCCACTAACCTGCTTTCCAGCTCTGTTCTCCTGTGCAGGGCAACAAAAGAAGACCCAGCCGATCAGCTGGCACTTGATGGGAGGCAGATAATAGATGGGGGTGGGCAGTCAGAGGTGATATTTGCCGGTTCTCCGAACTACTCAAAATTTCTGCTACCGGTTCTCCAGAACTGGTCAGAACCTGATGAACACCACCTCTGAACCAATGACTTAATAGCCAGCCATCAACACTCCAATCAGCAGCTAAAAAAACCACACACCGCCAGGCACCATACCATGCATAGAATAACCCAAAGCGCACACTCTGCCAGACAGAGAAGTTCCCTGAAGATGGGCTCAGTGCATGTCTGAAAGCTTGGAAGACTAAACCACTAATCCTGGTGACCAACCCAAATTGGATCCTTATTTTCTTTCTTTCAAGTCAGTAAATATAGGCGGTATGATTAAGATATTGGAGCAGAACAAGAGAGACACGTGATCAAAAGCACCGTAGCTATGGAAGTTTACTAGGTTCTCAATCCAACATGCATCACAAGATTTTTCTTGTGAGCCAAAACTATAGCTTGGGTTCAGGACTATATTTAAGAGGAACATATGTATGAATGGTTCATAAATATTGAGAAGAAGCAAACAAGGTTCAAAGGACAATTTTTCCCCACTTCTTCTTTTCTGTTACATATTTGGTTAAACCAAACTGATCCCTCTAAAGTCTTTTTTATCTATCAACACACAATACAATAATCTGATGCTTGAGTATAGAAACAGACCAGCAAATAATTGGTTATATTTACTTCATTTACTATTTTCATCCTATGAAAGTTTGTCACTAAAATCATTTTAAAACTTAAAAATCAGAAACCAGAAGAGATGACAGCTAGGGTTTTGTTTTGTTTGGTTGACAAATACACAGAAAAATATTTTAAGTATTGGCCCTGCTATATTACCATACTTATATAAATGTAAACTGTAAAACCAAGGTTGAAGCTAGATCTTTGTGGAATGCAGAGACACTGTCGGATGGCAATGTGAGAAAAAACATCTTCGAGTGAAGGTGTTTCTCAGTCATTTGTAATCAGTTTTCCCAAACCCCGGCATTCTATTCCATGCCTCATTCTTTCCAAAGGCTTACATTAGATCCAAGCTCTGTGTATTTAATTTGAATAGGAACATTGGTTTGGTTCACCCTTTAATAGTTGTTCTTCAGTCTCAATGAAAATACAACTGGCATAAATTCCTTGTTTCTTCAATTCCATTCCTTTCAGTTTAGCCACTTAACTATCCAATTTTTTAAACTGAAGTTTTGTTTTTCAAAATAAGTCACAACTTGTAATAGGCGGAAAAGAACTCTTCTAAATCTCTCTGTGTTAGTAATTACAGATATGAGACTCACCAAACACATTCACCATCTTTGTCACGTTTTTGGTCACGGGCCCCAGAGAGACCATGCAAA
This sequence comes from Laticauda colubrina, assembly GCA_015471245.1. Classification (NCBI taxonomy): domain Eukaryota; kingdom Metazoa; phylum Chordata; class Lepidosauria; order Squamata; family Elapidae; genus Laticauda; species Laticauda colubrina. The sequence continues at coordinate 28,625,852 of BLBF01000021.1, read as the reverse complement.
TCAACTCATGATCTCCAACTGAGGAAGAGGCTATCACAGCCTGGGCACTTGCCAAGCCTCCCATCACAATGGTGTTGAAGGTCAGGGACTTCCCTGCAAACTGCAAATCAAATATGGCCTCATCGACTGGGGAAATCTTAGGTGCATCACATGTCACTTTCATCAAGGTCCCAGCTTCTAAGAACAGACCAGCGTGGAGCAGGGGAGCATCTGCAAAATCTGCCAAGGAAGTACGAGAAATCATGCCAGTTATTGAAAAAGAAATCACAGCTACAAAAGTACCATCTCTCTCGCTCCTTAGGGGGTGAGTGCTGGGGCAACTGTAGGGGACATCAGCAAACAAAAATCAAAACAATGATTGGGCCAAATTTTGGAGTATAAAAGGAAATCCAACAATATTTTTCAATCATCCCAGAAGATAAAAAATCTCTTTTCAAAACACCCTTAGATATGCATTTTAAGAGAAGCAACAAAAATTAAAGCTTATGAACAACAGTCAAACAAGGGATTGAAGCAATGAAGGAGATCTCACCAAAACTTTCTAATGTTATGTTGTGGGAGGTGTTTTTCAAGAGTGGTCCAGTTGGATTCAGATCTAGAGATGTTTGGCAGGTAACTGTCTTGTGGTGGTCATGTTGCAGAGCTGTTATGAGATGGTTCACCACAACATCATTAGTTTTAGGGTCAGAATAATCCTCAAAGGTCTTTACCAGAAGTTGTTCTTCCCCTTTTAATAAGGTCACAGAGAGATTCCAGATGGGGGCTATACCAGAAACCCGGCATGTTAAGTTATACTGCTTGCCCACCTCCATCTTTGGAACTGTGTCCAATTTGACATGGTCTGGAGTTTCTGGAAGAGAATAAAAAAAATCTAAATCAATTTTTTTGAATGGATCAAAGCAAATATTTTGTACTATTTTAGGAATACATGTTCCTGTGCAGTTCAAGTAGTATGCCTGATTTCTGGTTGTCTTTGGAGGCACCAGAATATATTCCCTATCCTCTTGTAGAAGAAATATTCTTCTTTGTCACTTTTCAATGACAGAAACCAAAGGAAAGTGTTTTGTTTTTTTTGTTTTTTGCATAGAACTATGCTGGGGCTAGATTCATACAACGTGCTAAACCCAAGTTAACAAAACACATCTGCTGTCTGTGCCCATGAAACATGCTATTATCGCATCAAATGGTAGTCTGTTTCATGTCACAAGATACAGGACAAGTTTAGTTTTCCACAACCAGCTGAAACAAAAACCACACAAACTCTTTTTTTTAAAATAATCTCATAATCACAGTCCCAGTTTTGCTTCAGGAGAGTGGGAGGAATTTGCCTCAGGGGAAGAATTGATATTAGTTTGTTTGTTTATTTATATTTTCCCTATCAACATAGCAATTTGAAAGCATGCAAACGCAAGTAGATAAATAGGTACCCTGTTTCTCCAACAATACGGCCTCCCCCAATAGGAAGTCCCAGCATGTTTTATAGGCATGAAATGAAATTAAGTCCCTCCCCCCCAAATTAAGGCCTATATTAAAACATGCGAAATGGGGGGGAATGGTGGTGGGGCTTGCTGTTAGGAAGTACTTTTGTTGCACACCCAGATATGGTGCTGCCTGCTTTGACCCCGATATGAAGTGCCCCACCAACGCCAAGGTCAACACCCAAGCCATTGCCACCTGCCTGCCTGAAGATGTAAGGGGGGGGGGGAATTAAGTCACCCATGAAAAGATGGCCTAGCCATTTTTTCAGGGCTAAAAAAAAAAAAAAGATCCGGCCATATTATATGAGAAACACAGTACCACTTTGGTGGGAAGTTACAGCATTTTGTTTCTTCAGACAATGGTGGTTCCCTCAGCTAAGAAACAGAGATAAACCCCATCCCCTAGACTCAGAATCAGATACAACTGGGCAGGGAAAACCTTTATCTTTTATTTATATTTCATATTTCTAAACTGCCCATTTCCTTCAAAGAGGGACTCTAGGTATTGTATGTTTGAGTAAGGTACCCTTTGAATCTGCATGCTCCTTCCAATTTTTTGCCATTTACCTAGCTAAAATCAGAAGCCTTTTGTGAAGGTTCTTTCTATTGTTAAAATAGAATGCCATATACCAGATCCATGGCCACTACATTTGGCTAGTTAGATTCTATAGATAAATGTCATGGTTGACACTCTGCTTCTTGATGCAACTGCATCCTTTCCTGAGTTTCTCCTGACTCGGCTGGGAGCCATCCTATTCCCACACAAAATCAAAGAGCTATAGTTCCCAGACTGTGTAACTTTGAGATGTGTGGACTTCACTTCCTAGAATTCTTAGTAAAGACCATATTGGTTGGAGAATTCTGGACTGGAGGTTGAAATCCAATCATCTTAAAATTCTCCAGTTTGGGTAACACTAGAGAATAATTGACACAATCCAGCAAGTGACTTACTATAAACAATGATGTTTGCCTTTGGAGATTTCTTCTGTCCAGTCTTACAGTCAGCATAGCACAAAGGGCTGGCTGCCCAATCGTCCACATTGCTGAGGCGAAATGCTTTCCAATTGGATCCATTTTCTATGGGAACCTTTGTATAGGCAGACTCAATGCCAATATTTTCACAAGTGCTTGTGCAATTCAGGTCTAGAGAGCCTCCAAATTTCACCACAGGATTTGGTGGCCAAATTTCCACATAATCTTCCTCAGCAGTTCCTGAAATCAAAACAGAGACAGCTGATGCAAAAATGAACTGAAACAGAGTAGAGGAAAAGTTAGAAATTAATACTGAAAAATAGGAAACCCAATGTGTGTCTAGTTCAGACATGGACCTTCAAACTTAAAGACTTTATTTTGAAATAAATTCAAACTGCTGTTTATATGCCACTCCAATTGTACCTGATGCCAGATTGCTTACAAACTCCCAAACAGCAGCAAAATTAAAAACTCAACTAAATGTGAGTTACTGAAGCTCTGAGGAATATCCACGGCCCACGTATGCAATCAACATCAATGAAAGAAGAAACATACCCTGAGCCTCCAAAACCAGATCTTAATAGCTCTACAGAAAGATAACAGAGTTGTGGCCCATCTGATATCAGGCTGGGGAGGTTGTCCTAGAAAATTCAGACAGTGTCTGACACAGTCCAACCCCATGATTCCTGCAGAGGCCATTCCTTAAGGCCAGGTCACACTGATGCAAAACGTATGCAAAAAGGACACAGCGGACGAGCAAATTTTTGGGGGTGGCTCCATCTGTTGTCATCCGCTCCAAAAAGTGGCAAAAATTTGCATAAACAGAACAGAAAAGAAAGGAAAAGAATGGACGTGGGTAGTATGTAGCGGGGATGTTAAATGGATGTTCATAGGAAGCCTAGAGGATGTATATAGGATGCAAACCGTTCACTGCTCATCCTTTCTATTTCTGTGCTACTAAAGGCCATATCACACTGCCCAACGGATGCAAAAAAGGACACAACGGACGAGCAAAATGTTCCATCCGTTGTTATCCGCTCTCAAAAGGGGCAAAAATTTGCATAAGCAGAGCGGAGAACACGGAAAGAAACGGACGTGGGGAGGACGCAGAGCGGATGTATAGAGGATGCAGAGCAGATGTATAGAGGATGCGTAGAGGATGCGTAGAGGATGCGTAGAGGATGCAGAGCGGATGTGTAGAGGATGCAGAGCGGATGCAGAGCGGATGCAGAGCAGATGAGCTGCATCCACTTTCATCCTTTCTCCATTCGTGCTACTAACGCTGCGCGTCCGTTCTGCTTCCTCCCTGCGTCCGTTTACCGCTGGAACGGATTTGAGTTGTGCGGATGCACAGCGGATGCCTAGAGGATATAGCAGATGCATAATGGATGCAGAACGGATGTCCCCCGTATGCCTAGAGGATGCAGAACGGATGCATTGGATACATTTTCCGCTCAAAAGTTTTGGGCAGCTCAAAACTTTCTGAGCGGATGAAACGTCAATAAACGGATGCTCGATGGATAGAGAGGAAGCAAAACGGAGGCAGTGAGTACATCGCGTTAACCAATGGATGGCAAGCTTTTTTGTCCGTTTTACATCCTCTTTGCATCCGTTGGTGCAGTGTGACATGGGCTTTACACTGTGTAGACGTTCCGTGTACCTTTTGTTTCTTCCCTCTTTCCGTTTTCAGCTGCAGCGGATGTGAGTTGAGGGGATGCCCAGAGGATGCAGAGAGGATACAGCGGACGTTTAACGGATGATAAACGGACATAGAACGTTTGTTGCTCGTATGTCATGGATTTACATCATACACAGCGGAAAGTTCATCCGCTCAAAAAGTTTTGTGCAGCTCAAAACTTCTTGAGCAGATGAAATCTCAGTGGAGATTTCTCAGTGGATGCTGGAGGGATAGAGCGTATGAAACACGTATGCAGTGAGTACACAACGGAGGCATAGCGTTTTCCAATGGATAGCAAGCTTTTTTTAACGTTTTACATCCTCTTTGCATCCGTTGGTGCAGTGTGACATGGGCTTTAAGGATGGGGATCCAGAGGGAGCCTTTTCTACCCAGATCTAAAAGGATGAGCTGAGATGGTGAAAAATGGAGGCTTTGAAGGTGACAGCCAGTCCATTGAGTTGAGTTGGAGACTAAGGTAGCTCTCAACGTTAATGCGGCTACAGTGGTCAAGCAAAAAATAAAAAGCCTTTAGTTTTAGATCCATTATTGGCTTGCACTAATATTTCAAAAAAGAAAACAAATGTCAAAAGTCACAATATCCTTTGCATATATATCTAAGATTTAATGTAATGCACATCTAGATATAAGTTAAATTCCAACATACTGTGTTATCTACCTCTTAGCGCACATTTCAAGTTATTTTTAATACCATTTTTGAAGCTAATTTAGATGAGATATGCAACAATTTTAACTTCTGACCATGTAAATAGTGGTAATATCATTGACTTTGAATAAAAATATCCCAGTTAATGGAAGAAGGCTTTTTAAACATCTAGCTGAAACAATCAGTTTGTTAAATAGAAAAAGAAAGACATACCATTTTTTCCACAAATAGTCCACTAATATGGGAATAGTATGGGTTATTCTTTTAGTACTTATTTTATTACTAGCCTATCACCCCTGGCATAAAAAGATATATGTATCACAACATAGAAAACTGAACTCTAAGTGTTCAAGGTGTCTGTTGCAAAAAATGTTTAGGAAGCATATCATGCTTTTATGTTTACGAACCAGTTTTATCCTTTGGACACAGAATATTTTTTTTTAATGTAACAAATTTATTGAGAACAGGGAGGAAAAACCTGAGAAATGACTGGGTGCTTGTATGAAATGTTTGTAACAAAGTAAAATAATATCTTCTTTGGGAGCAAAATCAACCAATTATAATGAAATGAATTATTAATGTTTAGAATGTTATCAAAATTATGTACAACTGGAAAACACATAATTTTAAAATTTAATAAAACGTCCAGAAATTTCTGATATATCGTCAAGTGTTTGATTGAGCACCTAATGTTACACAAAATCAGTGACATTCCTGATATATTTTATCAGCCCTTGGAATATATGGGATTAGCCCTATGGGATAACCCATATGGAATTGGTAGCACCTGTATTTTAAAAATTTAATAAAAATAAAGCCCTGCCAGCTTCTTACTGCAAAGTTCTGCTCCCACCTAGTGCAATAATTACTGCCTACTTTCTTTGCTAAATATTGTTGCTACTATTTTAACAGCTATATTGGTGAAAAGATTACTAAAGGTATTACCAAAAATAACACAATAGGGTTTTATAAAAGAGTGTCAAGCTATAAAAACATTCTGGTTGAACTCATTCTGGTAAAAACATTCTGGTTGAACAAATAAAGTATTAGTTTAGCTGCAGAAAAAGTTTCCGATAAGGTGAGAAAAGCAAGCTTTTGGGTCAAATGTTGGCTTAGAGTCCAACATGAGAACAGAGGGTTTTAAAAAAAAAATAGCAAAATTCAATCAAGAATGAGGAGAAGATCAGGTTCCCAGAGATCTAGCATAGTTCAAAGACCAGGAATGAAGTGCAGAAAGCTGGACTGCCATAAAAAAGTTATTCCAATACCTACTTTACCCACATGGAGAAAATTCCTAACCCCAAACAACTTGAAATCAGGAGATCTAGTGGAGCTTTTTCTGTGTTAATGACTAAGAGCTTTGGGGAAGGTTCTACTTTTGGTGTCCCAGATTGTGGATTGTCATCTCCCAGTCACTCCCAGACAGGGCTTCCTGATGTCAGCTTTTGAGGATGATTCCCATCCTTCATTCTGATATTATTAAGGCATCCATTGAAGTCCCATCTGTTCATTTATGTCTTTCCTGTGTGACAGTTTTATTTATTTTTTTCCTACCTCACATCCATTTTCATATATGTTTTATATTTACAATTTACAGATGATTCTTTTTCAATTTCTTCATAAAATAATTGGAAATGGGATGTAGACTTTATAAACAAACAAATAAATGTTGAAGCAATCTTGATTTTCTCTGAGTTTATAGATCCAGCATACACCTAATACTTTCAAAATGTTGTAGCTGTGTTTTCTTATAATATATGGTTGCTACTTTATGGTGTAGAGTCCCAATCCTAACCTCTCATAGAACTGTTTTTTTAGATTCACTATTATATCAAACTGGTCAGAGGTGGTGTTCAGCAGGTTCTGACTAGTTCTGGAGAACTGGTAGTGGAAATTTTGAGTAGTTTGGAAAACCAGCAAATCCCACCTCTGATTGGAGATTTTACAGTATCCTTTCCCTGCCACACCCACCAAGCCACGCCCACAGAACCGGTAGTAAAAAAATTCGAATCCCAGCACTGAAACTGATGCTCTAAGTAGCTTAGTTGGGGATTTTTATTTATTTATTACAGAATAAATGGATAATATCCTTATCCTGGATATCTTCCATCATACAAACATAGAGAATTAGCATTGCAAAGTAATCAGCTGAAATCTGATCCCCAGTATTAATTCAGTGGCTTGGATTTCCCCACCCTTTTGTTCAATGGACCATAGACTTTCAGTGGAGAAAAATTACATTGCCCCTAGCAGCAGAAATTTGAAGAAATGATTGTTCAGCTACTCCTTGATTTCCAACATTTTCTTAAAATAAACAGAAAGTCTCAGCCAGTGTCTGACTGCACTTCATCACAAAACAGTTTCCAATGTTTTTGCTTTCAGTTCTTGCTGAGTTGAACTTGATCAGAATTTTGATAGCATTCTTAAAGCAGACACAAATCAATTGGAGAGTAATGTACAGAGAATATTACAGTGAGAGGAGTTTTACTTTTTGTTCACTTGGTTTCCGGAGATCAAACAAATATTAAGAATAAAGAAGATTATAATCAATAATACAGGAAAGTGAATGGAGGTCAACAGGTCAATCATGGAGATTTCTTACAAGATAATTTCTCCCCGTCTACTTCAATTTGATTTTTCTAGTCAATCCCTTCTTCACAAAACATGTTTCCTTCTCAATTTTTTTTCCAAAATGGAGACAGCTTCGAAAAAAGCACAGAAGGATTACAAATGCTAATAAATGATAATCTGAACATAGCCCGGATCAATTAGGCTTCCTTCTTACTATAAGCCATTGATCCATAACATATCCTCCTAGCCTGGGGTTCATTAAAGACACTATCTGGAGAAACTGGGACTATGTGCTATATGGCTGGTACTATATGGCCAGTCCTTGACTTAGGTTGTAGACTTGTAGTCTCAAAAGCTTAAAGGAAATGATTTGAGTGGAAAACTAATATGGAATTTTTGTTGAAAGAAGAAAAGACTGAAGAAATGGTTTCTGAATTGGCAGATTAAAAAGGTCAAAAGAAAATGGAGAAAAGTGTTTTCTTTTCTTGCCATTGCTTTCGATCTTTTTTTCTTATATTTTTTTGTTTTAATTATTTATTAACATACTGTACATAAAAAAATATAGGGGAGACAGAGAGAGAGAGAGAGAGGGAGTGGGGAAAGATATAGGTCATAGACATTAAACTGTAGAGCAGGGAGATGGTGAAAGAGAAATACATGCTTTGCTGGCTTCTGATACCACCAGTCTTATTTTTTTCTAAGGACTGGCTACCTAGGCTTGCCATTTTGTGAAACAGACAACAATTGTTTTTCCTTTTAATGCTCTTCTATATATTGACATGTATAAGTGCTTGATGAATCAAAATCAGAAAGGAAGAGCCCAAACATGCCCCAACATGCTTGTTACGATGTTTTTCTGTTCTTATAGCATCTCTGATAAAATTAACTTATCAAAAAATTGCCGTTTTGGATCTCATATTCAAATCATAGTCTAGGGTTAGCCTGACATAGCAGCACATTTGGTCATGGTTTGCTCAATCCACTTCCAGGAAATGTGCAATATGGACATTAATCTCATTCCCACTTCCCACAAAAATTACGTTTTATCAGGCTCCTTCTGAATACTTGTCTCTCTTTTTCGTGCTTTGCCCCACCATATCTGAGAGAATCCTGGTTTTCGGAATGGAAAGAAAATATGCCTTTTGAACCCCTCAGGCCTCCACTAATGCTGGGGATGAAGCCACGTCCCTGGGGTGCAGACATCCAGGATGAAAGGGCGAATTCTGAGATGAGGAGAATCAATGGACCTGATTAATTTCAGAGAGGCACCAAATCAGCAGGAGAAACATGGAGATTTCCTTTCTTACCTTGAGTAACAGCCCAGGCTCCTACAGCAAACAAGAAAATAAATTTCTGCATGTTGCACTCTCAGTCTCTTGGGTTGGCTGTGGTCTGGGTTTGGCCTGAGAGAGGCAGGCCAAAATCTGGATCAGTCCAAACAGAAGGAGCAAGCAAGGAACGGAGGCAGAGTGAGCTCCTACAGTCAAAGCTGCAAGTAGCTTCTGGAAGCAAATTTATCAACTGTGTCTGCCAAGCTCTGTTAACATTATGCAGCTTCAGGAAGTACTTGCTTCCTCCCTATTGAGGCTCACTGAGCACGTTCTTCCGGCCCTGACAGCCTTAGTTTTCCCACCCAAAAAATCACCTTTTTTCTTCTGATCACTGAAATCTAATTCACTCTTTCAATAACCTTTCTTGATCAGCCATTCTCAACCATTCACTACCAGTCTCCATTATTCAAATCATTTTGTATGTCAAGTGACCATTGTCTTTTTTTTTCTTAGCATTACCTCTAAAAATACCCATAGTTTTCCATTTTGATATGTAAATATGTCTAATACTAATTCAAATGCTAACGAATTTCCTTTGGTTAGTTCTTGATGGTTTCACTTTTTGTTTTCCCACAGTAACTCTCCATTTTATAACTTAAGAATAAGGAAATTGTACCTTCAATTTTTGAGGTGCACTGTCTGAGAATGCTAGTGTGTGTGTGCGTGCGTGCATATAATGTACTTTTATATTCCATAAATAGATCAAATATTGCTATCTTATGTCTTAAGACACCTGCTTTATATTTTAAATTAATATGCATGACTGATAATCAAGAAAGCATTTCCTGTCTCAATTTCCCCCCAGGATTTTACCCCTGAAGAGTACAGTAATTGAACACTCCTCCTGCCACACACACATGAATGTTTCCGTCCGAATGAGTCAGGTCCCCAAAGCCATCACCAAATGCATTTAGATTTATTTCATCTCATGAAGTGCTCGTGGTAAGGAATGAGAGATCCAGTTTGAATAAACCAGAGCTTATTGCACGTCCACCAGATTGTGATTGGTCTATTTGGTCAAAAGCAAGAGTCCTTTTCCAATTTTACTGGGGTTCTGACTGCATGACAATCCAGTTGATTTAACTCATAAGGGCCATTTGTACAAACTTACATTACAAACATGACACTGTTCCTTATACGGCCAACAGCACATTACTCTGATCACCAGTACAACATGATCCAGTTGTGTCTCCAAAATCATATTTTTTTCTGCTTTTTTTTTTCTTTTTCATGAAGCTAAAAGGCTTGCAATACTTCTTTTCCAACATCCAGTTTATTTTCCCCTTCTTCTCAGGATCACAAGATAAGGGTACATTTAAAAAAAGGTCTAAGCCTACAGAATAACAGAGCTGGAGGTGACCTTGGAGGTCTTCTAGTCCAGGGGTCGCCAAACTTTTGGACCTCAGGAACCACCAAACTCATAATTTTAAATCCTATGGACCACTAATATGAATTTTGACTGATGGTGGCTTGCTGTTGTTGGTGGGAAAATCGATTCCATATTCCAGAGCTGCAGTAGTCACAGGACTGGCCCTTTGGTCATCCCAGAGCAACTACTGCTCCACCCGGGTGCACCGGTCTGCCATGGACTGGAGGAGCTGCTCTGGAATGACAAAAAGTCATGTGACTACTGCAGCTCTGGAATATGGGACCGACTTTCCCACCAACGTCAGCAAGCCACCCCGGGGTGGATTTCCCTCTCATGCCATTGGTCTCACCTTCCAGTTCCAGCTCGCATGGCTCTACTCAAGGTAAGGTTTGCTCTCGACTGAAGGGTGGGGGCCAGCGGGTGGGTGGGCCATGTGGGCGGTGCAGCTTTCTGTTCCTGTGCAGCCTGGATTGCTTTGGGGGGGACATTTCTCTGTGGACCACCAAAATTTTCTCATGGACCACCAGTGGTCCCCAACCCACTGGTTGGCAACCACTGTTCTAGTCCAACCCTCTGCTTAAGCAGGAAACCCTATACAATTTTAGTCAAGTGGCTGTCCAATCTCTTCTTAAAAACATCCAATGATGGATCACCCTCAACTCTGGAGTCAAGTCTGATCAGATGTTCTCTTAGGAAATTTCTCCTTAGTTCTAATTTGGATCTTTCCTTGATTAATTTTCATCCACTGCTTCTTGTCTAGCCCTCTGGTGCTTTGGAAAATAGGCAGCCCCTCAAATATTGGAACACTGCTATCATGTCAACTCAGTCCTTCTTTTCTCTTGTCTACCATACCCATTCCAGCAACCATTCTTCATATGTTTTAGCCTCCACCCCCCTAGTCATCTTTGTTGTTCTTCTCTGCACTTTTTCTAAAGTCTCTACATCTTGTTTATATTGTGGTGACTAGAACTGATGCAATATTCCAAGTGCAGTCTAAAGGCTCTGTCACACTGCCCGACGGATGCAAAACATTTGTAAAAAGGACACAGCGGACGAGAAAAATGTTCCATCCATTGTTATACGCTCTCAAAAGGGGCAAAAATTTGCATAACCAGAGCGGACAACACGGAAAGGAACGGACGGGGGGAGGATGTAGGGCAGATGGAAAGCGGATGCTCAACGGAAGCCTCGCGGATGGAAGCGGATGGGAGTGGATGGCACATCCGCAAGGCTTCCGGGGGAGCGCAGCAAAGCGGATGTGGAGTGGACGCCGAGTGGATGAAGCGGATGCACAGCGGAAGCCTAGCGGATGAAGCGGATGCAGAGCGGAAGCCTAGCGGATGCCTAGCGTTCACTGCGCATGCGGGGAGGATGCATTGCGTCAGCCCCGCGGATATAAAGGGAAGCAGCTCCCAAGCAGGTCAACATTCAGAGGAAAGACCTGCTTCCAGACACATCGACTGCCTACCTGCCTGCCAGCCTTGCTGCCTGCCAGCCTGCCTGCCTGCCAGCCTTGCTGCCTGCCTACCTGCAAGCCTTGCTGCCTGCCTGCCTGCCTGCCAGCCTGCCAGCCAGCAACCCCACAACCATGGGGAAGAAGAGAAAGCCTCAGCCATCTGCTGCCAGCCCTGGCAAGAGGGACAGGCCACCCTCCCACCCCCTGGCCCTCACTCTGCTTCTGCTGGGGCTTCTGCAGCACGGGCTCGCTCTTCTGGGGCTGGGGCTTCTGCTGCTTCTGCTTCTGGAGGAGCTGCTGCTGCTGCTTATGGTGGTGCTTCTGCTGGTGCTTACTCTGCTGAAGCTGCTCCTGGTCCTGCTGGTCCTGCTGGTGCTCCTGGTCCTGCTGGTGCTCCTGGTCCTGCTGGTGCTGCTGGTGCTGCTGGCGCTGCTGGTGCTTACTCTGCTGCTGCTGATCCTGGTCCTGCTGGTGCTGGTGCTGGTGCTGGTGCTGCTGCTGCTGCTGCTGGTGATGTGGAGGAGCAGCCCCTACAACCTGGAAGCCCCTCTGATGAGGGCCCATGTGGTCCTGCCAAAGGGAGGAAGAGGCATATGCAAGAACGGGAGAGGAGGCAATACAACATCGAGGAGGAACATGAGGATGAGGTGCTGGAGTGGCTGAGAGAGAATGAGTATCTATGGCGGAAGGGACACAGGCTCTATAGGGACACCAAAAGGAAGCAGGCTGCTTGGACAGAGAAGGCGGAGAGCCTGGGCTACACTTCGGAGGTGCTCCTCGGCTGGTGGAAACATATGCACACCTGGTACGGGAAGCTGCACCTCAAGAAATCTGGCCAGGCCGCGGTCAAGCTGACGGACAGAGAGACCTATGTCATGGCCAAGTGCAGCTTCCTGCAGGGTGAGATCCGCAACAGAGGAGCAGCCCCTCTCACAACCCTCTCTCTCAGGCAGCCTGCTGAGAGCCAGTCCTCTTCCGGCCGAGAGTCAGCTCCTGTCTCCAGGCAGGTGTCTGTGGAGCGTGCCACGACGGAGAACCCCCTGACAGCTGTAGTACCCGTGGTGGAGCGCGTGGAGGACCCCCTGACACAGTGGGAGAAAGGAGACGGCACTTCCACCACAGTCCAACCCGCATCCACCCCCAGCTCCACCTCCACAGAAAGGCAGAGAGCCGGACAGGAGGGACAAAGCCACACTGTCCTGCTGGAGATAAGAGACACCATCAGGAGCAGCATAGATATCCTCTCTCAGCTGGTCCACACTGACTCCTCATCCTCCAACCGCAAGCCCTTCCTCACCTATGTCAACCAGACCCTCACGGACATGGCGGAACCCCAGTACCAGGTGGTGAAGGACCAGATCACCGATCTGCTTCACAACCCTCCAGATCCAGATGAACCTGCTCCCACCCAGTCCAGGTCTGCTCCTCCACCCCAGGTGATGTCCCTCCCATTCCAAGGCTTTCCACAGGCCCTCACCTACCAGGGCTACGGCTACCAGGAGGTCCAGCAGCACAGGCAGCAGCCCTTCCCAGTCCAGGCACAGGTTCATCGGACGCCACCGTTGCCACTGGTTCCACTGATGCCACCGATGCCACCCACGCCACCGATGCCACCGATGCCACCGATGCCACCCACGCCACTGATGCCACCGACGACAGTCCTCACTCAGCTGCAGACCAGACAGCCCCACTACACTGCTCCTTCCTCCACCTCACAGCCAAGCCCGGCCTCAGTACATCTGTTGTCGGTACTGGGGCTGACACCCCACGGCATGGAGGAAGGAGCTCTCAACATCACGGGGCTGAGCCAGCTGTCTGAGAGCTTCCTCAACACACTGTCCCCTGTTGTCCTCTCGGGGCCAGGCACCCCAGTGGCGCTTCAGACCAGCACTCCAGCAGCAGCCACCTCCACAGCACCTGGACCCTTCACCCCTGAGACTGGGCACACCTCTGAGTGACAGAGAAGAGTGCCAGATACTGGGTGGCTACCTGTAGACTTTGTTTGGACATTTGATTTGGGTCATTTTTCTTTTACAGCTTCTTATTAATAAAGATTATCTTTGCTTCACACACTTGCTTCATTTATTTTTTTCAATAAAGTCTTGGTGGAAACTTTTAGAAATGGTTTAAGCCTTTGCATGCTTGTGGGATGGGTAAGGATAGCAGTGGGATGAGCAGGGATACCTTTGGGATGGGTAATAGCTGTGGAGTGGGCAGGGATGCCTGTGGGATGGGTAATAGCTGTGGGGTGGGCAGGGATACCTTTGGGATGGGTTAAGATAGCTGTGGGATTGATAAACCTCCAGCGCAAGCATAGTGGGACTGTATGGTCCACCCTCCCAGCTGCCACACATATGACCCTTTATTATCAATAACAATTTATTCATTGATCCACACATTTTAACATAAACACAACTCTTTATTAAATGCCCTGTTCATTGTTAGCCCACCCAACATACATGGCCCAATCTCATCAGTGTGATGAGACAGGCTGAAGGAAGCATCCATTAAGCATCTATCATCCTGTCTTGCCACTCCATTGCTTCAGCTGGGGAGTTGCACCAGTGTTTCAGGAGATTGCGCTGCTTCTTCCCTTCACGTGAGGCTCTGTTGGGGCCTTGCACATCCTCAGTGTCTATCAGCTTTCGCCCTTGCCTCCATTCCCCAGGCTCCATGTCCCCATTGCCTTGTTGGATGTCCACGAGCCTGTTCTGCAACACTGGGTAGTGGGTGCGCATGAGATTGTGCAGGATGCAGCAAGCTTCCACGATCCTCCTCACGGTTGCTGGGCGATGCTGCATGGTGGTGAGAAGTACCTGGAACCTGTTGGCCAGGATGCCAAAGGCGTTCTCCACCACCCTCCTTGCCCTGGACAGCCTGTAGTTGAAGATCCTCTCTTCACAGGTGAGGAGTCTGGAAGTGTAGGGCTTCATGAGGTAGGTTCTGAGGGAGAAAGCATCATCCCCCACGATGAAGTAGGGCACATCTTGCATGTTGTTGGGCAGGGGGTCTGGATCTGGGAATCCCATGATGAGGTTGCGTTCCAGCCCCTCCTTGAGGTCAGTGGCGTTGTATACCTGGGCATCTGAAGCTGACCCGTTGCCTGAGGCATCGATGGACATGAACTTGTAGTCAGCATCAACCATGGCAAAGAGGATGATGCTGAAGAAGCCCTTGTAGTTGAAATAAGTGGACCCTGACTTGGCTGGCGCTTTGCAGGCCACATGCTTGCCATCTATGGCTCCAACAGTGTGGGGGAAGTTCCACTTCTGATACCGCTGCTCTGCAACTTTCTTCCAGCCTTCTTCAGTGGAGAGGCACTGGAGGAGCTCCTCCTGGTATTCTTCAATGATGGCCTGCACCACTTCTCTGACCACAATGCTGATGGTGTTGTGTGGCACCCTCCAGCCGTACTGCATGCTCCTGTAGGTGGTCCCTGAGGCCAGGTGGCGCAGAGTCAGTGCCACCTTGAGCCCAGGGTCCAGGCTGGGCCGGAAGTTGGTGCTCTGCTTGGTCAACCTGGGTGTCAGCCGCTCCACAACTTCGTCAAACATGGCTGGAGGCATCCTCATGAAGTTCTGGAATGCACGAGGGTCTTCGTTCCTCAGCTCCACCATCAGCTTGTTGTACAGTCTATACTCTGCTCTTCTCCCGATCCATATTTGGACCCAGACGCTTCTTGGCCGCCTCCTTTTCTTCCCATAGAACAGTTGAAAGAGCCTGTAGATGGCTTCGCACTGTTGCAGAATGATGGTGGCTACCAAAAGGACTGTGTTACGATCCATGGTGGACATGACTGGATGCTGTGGAAGAGCAAGAGCAAGATGAAGGCTGCAGAGGTCTGCACAGCAGGGCTGCTGGACTGAAAGTGAGATCCAGGTGAGTTGCTCCCTCTTTTTATAGGCAATATAGGTTTTCCCCTATGTGTCCTTTTGCATCCTCTAGGCATTCTCTAGACATCCTTAATATCCGAGATAGGTCCCCTCTGCGAACGTTTTTTCCATTTTAAATGCTTTGTATGCGAGCTGCATCCGCTTTCATCCTTTCTCCGTCTGTGCTACTAACGCTGCGTGTCCGTTCCGTGTCCGTTCCGCTTCCTCCCTGTCTCCGCTTTCTGCTGGAGCGGATTTGAGTTGCACGGATGCGCAGTGGATGCCTAGCGGATGTAGCGGACGCGTAACGGATGACAATGGATGCAGAACGGATGTTCCCCGTATGCGTAGCGGATGCAGAATGGATGCGTTGGATACATTTTCCGTTCAAAAAGTTTTGAGCAGCTCAAAACATTTTGAGCGGATGGAACCTCAGTCGACGGATGCTGAACGGATAGAGAGGAAGAAAAACGGACGCAGTGAGTACAGAATGGATGCATCGCGTTAACCAACAGATGGCAAGTGTTTCTCTCTGTTTTACATCCTTTTTCCATCTGTTGGTGAAGTGTGACATGGGCTTTACGAAGGCATTATAAAATGTTACTAACAGTATGCATGATCTTGATTCTATCCTTCTGTTAATGCACCCTGTTAATCAACTGCGTTGAATGTTTTTGGCAGATGCAACACACTGCTGTTTCATATTTAAGTGATTGTTCACTAGAACTTCAAAATCCCTCTCACAGTTACTACGATTGTATACCTGTGATTTGGGTTTTCTTGCCTAAGTTAGAAGCTTACTTTTGTCATCATTGAGAGAAAAGCTTATGAGGGAGCTGAAAGATTTCACTGTATTTTTCTACTCGACAACAGAGTACAGAGTTTAGGTTGAATGCCTGGGCTCTGTCCTGGGCCCACCTCTGGGAACAGTATGTTCCATCTGCTTTCTTGTGGCTTCCTGTCCCCTCCCCTTTCAAGGCCTGGCATTTAAGAATTAAAGGACTTAAAGGGCATGGTAAAAAAGGAACGATGGATGGATGGAAGGAAGGAAGGGACAGTTATCCATTTTTATGGGCTGGGCATATGTGCTCATATAATCATGCCCCTTTCATTCTCCAAGCTGAAATGAATGCCCAAAAGGTCACTCTGTTCCTGCCTGGTTCTTCAAGGCATCTCACTTTCATTAATTTATTCTTTCACGCAGGCATCTTTTCTGCCACAAATGTAGTTATTTCTGCCTAGAAGAGTCCTTCAACACAAGTGATTGCATTTACTTTTTCTCACAAAAGAATATTACATTCTAAAATCAATGGTTCTCAGCCTTCTGTATCTTAAGGTCCATCAGTCGTCCTTTCAGGAACTGGGTCCCATCCAGTGGTGGAATTCAAATTATTTTACTACCGATTCTGTGGGCGTGGCTTATTTGGTGGGTGTGGCTTGGTGGTCATGTGACTGGGTGGGTGTGGCTTAGTGGTCATGTGATTGGGTGGGCGTGCTTGGTGGTCATGTGACTGGGTGGGTGTGGCCAACTCAATGTCACTCACATCAAGTTTTCTGTATTCTGCACAGTCGTGGATTTGTAAGCTGTGCAGATGCAGATAGATAAACTCAACAAGATGTCCATAACAAAGTACATTTATTGGTTCATCAAGTATCCTCATAACTCACATTTGTGATGAAGTTCTTCGTAAATGACCAATCCTTTGCAAAGCTGCCTTGTAGGTAAAAGATGGTTATCTCCTAACCCATCTCGTAGTGATAGAAAGCAGCTGCCATGAGTTAGAGAGTTCAGGCAAAAGTGAGGGAGACTCCCCCAACCCATCGAGGGTCAAATTAGTGACCAATCAGGATTACAGATGTGGCCACATGACATGAACTGCATTTCCCAGGATACCTTTAACGACATTTACCATGATGCATTCCCTTAAGGAGACAGCTCATAATTCCCAAGTAACTATCCAATTCCCATAGACTGGCTGGGACAGTACATCAAGGGGTGCCTCACCTGGCCTCTCCCCTCCCAGCCATTTCTTGTCATCCAGCCTCAACTTATCTATAGTTCTGTAAAAATGTTGTTCACCTTTTTTGACTTTATTATCTGCATACTATAGATGTACTTTCACGGATCACTGAAAGGAGGAAATGGCTCACATACTTTACTCAAGAGTGTGATAGGCAACAGGCTTTTAAGGGGCTGCCACAAAGAAAGGGGGACAATGTATTTTCCAAAGAAGCAGAATGCAAATTAGAAGCAGTGGATGGAAACTGAACAGAGAGAAGCAACCTAAAACTAAGGAGAAACTTCCTGACAGTGAGAACAATTAATCAGTGGAACTGCCTGTCTCCAGAAATTCTGTGCTCAATCACTGGAAGTTTTTAAGAAAAGACTGGACAGCCATTTCTCTGAAATGTATAGGGTTCACCCCAAGGTCCCTTCTAAGTATTATTCTGATACCTTTCCCAGGATTTCTACTCAGTTTGGCATCCTAAGTTTTCTTGCCTGAGCTGGGGGTTGGACTAGAAGACCTCCAAGGTCCCTTTCAACTCTTGTTAAATACATGTGTATTTTATGCTCTGGACTATTGACATTGAATGCATGCAAACCCTGAAAAATATGTGGTAGCCCTGGGCAAAAGAAAGGCAGAAAAATCACTCTAGGTGTAAGGACAATGTAAAATATTAACACAATAAATAATGGAACAACTAAAAATAATAGCATAGAGTTTTATCTCTCTCTTCCTATTTCTCTCTCTCTCTCTCACACACACAGAGAGAGAGAGAGAGAGAGA